>AYEL01063620.1:0-67090 GCA_000484575.1 Olivierus martensii
ACACCTTCCGCTTAGGTACAAAACTTTATGGAACCGACTGTACATGCATTCTTTGAGTTACAAATATAATTTGTACATAAGTTTAGTTCATAACTTGGATACTATTGTTATTTTACTCCAAAAGTACTGAACTAATTCTATATACTGTATTTTGTATATATTTCACAATACCAGTTAGAAGTTTCTTATTTCACAGATTTGAATGAAAAGTTTCGATTATAAAGTGAGGGTTTTTATGTTGTAATTGCCACCATCTTAATTTTACATTATATTTGTTGCTAGAGCATTCTGCTATCATGTTTAAAATTCTCAAAGAATTTTCTGAAATTGGAAAATGAAATTTTGCAGTCATAAGTATGAATGTTCATAACTAAATGCTTGTAACTTAAGGAGCATATATAACATAAAAAAATGATAATTGAAGAATCATAGGGGAAAATAATATAAATTTGAATTTTTCAGTTCACATACATTTTTTAAAAATTTTGGAATTGTTTTTGAGTACTGCATATTTGTATAATAGAATGATCTTGAAATTTATATAAAATATATTTATAAAATAGTCAAGATGTAAATGAAATTAAATTCTTGTTTTAAGTATATGAGCTTTTTCCATCTTCTGTTTAACTGAATATTTGTATGAACAAATTTATTTAATTCTTTTAATCTTATACTTATGAAAACTTTTATATTTAATATTTGTTTTGTAATTCTGAGATTTTTCATTATCATATTTACTTTATTTAATGTATGTGTATATATAGATTTTATATATATATACAGACATATCTTACTTTATGGTGCTTTGCTTTTAGCTGTTTCTCAATTACATTCCATGTTTTATATATCTATTATAACACATTGTCTAATAGATTGGGCCCAAGCCATTCTGAAAAACTGAAGATTTGAAACCCAGAATCAAACCTGGATCTTCCAAGGTGATACTCAAATGTTAAAATGTTGCCATCTGGCTAAGTTTTTTAAACCTGGTGCTATTGTTGTGCACTTAATGAATAATAGTGTAAACATGTCTTTAGACTTTTTATATGCATTAGCAAATGAAAAAAAGACTGTGATTTGCTTTATTGCAATGGTCTGGAACACAACCATCATAATAATGAGATATGTCTGTATAAATATAGATTATATATAAAAAAAATTTACAAAAAAGTTAAATCTTGCTCCAAAGTTTATAATAAAATTTCAGTATGAGTCTCTTTATGATAATTTTTAGCATTTCCATATTCTAAAATTATTAACTGTAATGATTTTAATGTTTTATTATAATTTGAATTTTGTATTAATTCAATAAATTCTAATATTTCAGTTTGAATATTATCAGATCCATAAGAAAATATTTTAAAATAATATTTTATTTTTAGGAAAGAGGAGGAAGTAATGTTTTTATTCATGATGGTCTTGCTCTTAAGTACAAATTAGATAATGAATTTGAACTTATATATGTTGTAAGTATTTTTATATATTTATTTATATTAATTATACTAATTATATTATTAATACAATATATAGAGAGATTTAAATTTAAAATTTTTTACATTTGTGATGATTACCATATTATTACAAAAATTTTAAAAATATCAAATCTTTCTGTTCATTAATACTCACCATGTATATTTCACTAAAACTCTAATATATAGTTCTTGATTTTACAAATTAATTCATTTCTAGATTATGCTCATAAAGCAAAATTCATAAAGTGAGAATTTATTCATCATAGACATAATCTGTGTTACTATTATGTTCTCAACAATGAAATTTTGCTATAATAAATTAAACAAAAATCAATAAAACATGATGAAATATAATATATTTACTAAAGAAATGAAAACATAGCCTTTAAAATCAATTTGTGAAGCATAGCCTTTATAATAATTTAAGAAATTATCTGTCATACAAATGTTAAAAAATTTTCATCTTCATCGACAGATAAATAATATCTTTTATACAGATGAATCTAAAGTCTTAAATACAATCCAGGAATGAAATTTATTTACATTATCTTCTGGAGAGACCCTGGTGACCAGAGCATGCTATTTCCATTTCCCAGTCCACCATCTTGATTTTCCCCATTTCATAGCAGATGATCAATAAACCAAAGAAACTTTCTCTCTGTTTGAACAATAAACCAGATGAACAATAAACCAAACAAACTCTTTCTCTCGTTCTGTTCTAGAACAAGATTATTCTAATTAGAATATTGTAACTGAGGATGGTATAATATACATACCGAAAACGTTTTTAATAAAATTGAAGATTTGTTTTAGACTGCTAATTGTGCTCATTATTTAATAGACTATATTTGATGAACAATAAATACTACAAACTCAGTATTGTATAGCTATTTACATAGTTTGCAATAATGAATTTATGAATATTTAGTGTTTCAAACCATATACTTAGCTAAACAATGCAATTCTTTCTAACAAATAAATTGCAATTAATGCTCATGTTTTTGATTTTGTTGATACTTCATACTTGAAAAAAGAACTCATAAAATAAAAACTACCTATATATATATTATTTTGTGTTTTTCTATATGTTTAGAATATTATTATTGTCATTAATTTCTGCTAAGTTGTTTTCTAACAACTTCTTTTCCTATTATATCATAATATTTATACAGGTATCCTCAATTTATAAAAATAACTGGGATCCTAAATATTGTCCATTAAATGAAAAAGTCATAAATTTAAAGTGCTTTTCCTTTTAATTCCTATGTAAAAATTTCCACTTTGTTCTTGATTACCAGAAAGTCACCACCAATTTATTTATTGATATTAAAGCATTAATATAAATATAATTAGACATATTATTACTTTTGCCTCTTCTACTCGTATAATCCATAATATAATTATTTATATTATAATACAATAGTTTAAAATAGTTAATTATTATCTATTTAGGCTATTATTTGCTATTCAAATTTCAAAATTGCCAGATGCTAACTGATTTTTTTTAATAAAAGTGTAATAAGACATTAAACTTGCCAATCATTGTGCCTAAATAGCACAATGATTACTAATCAAAGCTCATTTACACCAACTGCTTAATCCTATCTGGATATACTAATTTAAAAAACAGCACTACACACAGTATAGTTACAACTTTTCTTTATTAAACTCTGCACTAACGTTTTCGGTGCTTCCGCACCCTCTTCAGTCACAACACTCCCCTACAATCATTACAAACATGACAACAATCCCCTACAATCATTACAAACATGAGATCATGTTTGTAATGATTGTAGGGGAGTGTTGTGACTGAAGAGGGTGCGGAAGCACCGAAAACGTTAGTGCAGAGTTTAATAAAGAAAAGTTGTAACTATACTGTGTGTAGTGCTGTTTTTTAAATTAGTAAAAGAAAAGTTGTAACTATACTGCGTGTAGTGCTGTTTTTTAAATTAGCACAATGATTAGTTAGTTATTTTATTGAGTTAGTTAAATAGTTAAAATTTTTAATTAATAAATAAAATTTAAGATTGTCCTAAATTTATGCAATTCTCAAAATTCTTCAATTTGCTAAACTATTGGCAAAGATAAATTCTTTAGAAGTTGATATTGATGTTTTTAATTCTATTTGTCAAAAATACATTAATTATAGATTTATTATGGTAATTAATTTAATAAAACTAATAGATCCAAAATAATATATTTATTTAAACCATTACATTTATTAGATTTAGCTATTCCAACAGAACAACAAAATATTCCCATAATTCAAATTTAAATATGGATAAAAAAGATATATTAGGTATTTACATATCTGTAATCATAGTTTTATGATGGTAAATATTTTTTTTTATAATTGCAAAGTTTTTTAAAAAATGCTGTAAGTACATTATGAATATTCATATTATTGGTATATTTCAAAAACCAGATTCGATACCAGTTCACTAATGAAAATGGGAATGAATTTTATCTTAAAATCAATGGTACTCAGTGAATTTGATATATATCTGATACAGTCAGTGAAGAAAATAAATAAGAAAATCATTGACTTAAACAAATTAAAATACCCTATAAAATATCATAGCAAAATGATTTTCTTTTGTTATCAAAAAACAAATATATGCTATAAAATCAATTCATTTTGAAATAATAATAAATTTTTGCACTCCCAATGTTCATTTGTATACAGGTAGTCCTTGACTTAAGTGGTAAGTTGATTCTGACATATTTTTGATTTGATTGATTTCTGTTTTAATATTTTCATAAATTAAGTTCCTGTTTAACTTAAAATAGTTAAACAAAGCTTTACTTGCCTTTGATTTTACATTGGAATTTTCATCAGTATTTCTCTTACTGGACATGATAAAAGTTAAGACAAGATAGAGTAATAAGGTTTTGCTTGCCAACTAATGGCAACACTGTAATGCATATACAAAAACAATGTGCTATATATATATATATATATGCAAGCATCAAAGTTGAATTGGAGAATTTTTTAGTAATAATTTTTGGCCGTCATAAGTCGAGGACTACCTATAGTTACAAAATTTGCAAGTGCAATATAAGAATATAATTTTACACATATTCACATATGTATATATGAAAAAATTATTACAGGCAAAAAATTTATAATATATAAAAATGAATTTATGAAATCATTATTTTTTTTACCAACTAAGGCATTTTAAAACACATTATGAATGATTAGTATAAATTTCATAATGATACAAAATTTCATTTCGAATTAATTATCTACTTTCTTGAAAAGAGAGATTAGCTTTTAATGTATATAACAATCTTTAATACTATATATTTTCAGGAGATAAAAAATATTTTATATACAGTGCAGTATAAAAGTTAATGAACACATATGAAAATTGCATTAATGATGCAAATTTCAGAAAAATATCAATCTCATCTCAGTGAATATATATAAAAAACTGTTATATTCTAAAGATGAATATGAATTAAAATAATTAAATTTTAATTTAACAGGTAGCATATCAGAAGATTCTTCAGTTATCTTATATTGATAAATTCTTGGATGATATCCATTTAGAATTCAGAGATAAATTCAGAAGAGACCTTGAAGAAGGAAATTTTTTTTCTAACTTTGATTTTGGAAATGAATATAATAAGGTAATTTTATAAAATAACTGATTTTTAAAATATTACTATGGTGTAATAAGTATAGTATTTGAAATATATTTTATTTAGATTTTAAAAGAAGCTGAAGATTTTGGTCGCATTCAAGCAAACCAACCTAAGAAGATGAGAACATTTAAAGAATCCCATAAATCTAAAAAAACAGTTGCTTCTATGATTGAAAACAAAAATGAGGTTAAAGTGCCATCAAAAGGAAAAGATACTTCTAAGAAAAAAGAAGATGGTTTGTTTAATTGACATAAGTATTATTCAAAAGAAATACTTCTTTTCCCTTTAAATTACATTTTTAATATTTATCTTTTAAAATATGTTTGATAATTTATTTTAAAAGAAAAATATTAAGAATATCAGTTTAAAGAAACAGTTATCATATTAACTGGGTTATTTATTTAAGATATTTACTTGTATAATTTTTTCCCTTTTTTTAATCCTATTTTTATCTCTGCGATGCAAAAGATATTTAAAAAGTGTATCCTGTTTTTTTGCTATTGACATGCATTCTCCTTTCTCCATTTTAGTGTTTTTTCTATATTCTCATTTTGTCTTTCTTCAAAGGGTTCAGAGAAAGAACTTTTTACTTTTAATGAGAGAAATAAATGGCATACTTAGTTTATCATTGAATATGTCTTCTCTCTATCATTAAAAGTAAAAAATTCTTTGTCTGAAGAGTATATAGGAATTATGCTCATAAATTTATTATTTGAAGTTTGATTGTGACTATATTATATCATTTTGATATTGAAGTGATTAATACAAGCAAATTTAAAAGTTCAAAGGATTTGTAAGGGATGCTTTCACTTTTATTTTCACACATTTTCTGAATTTAATTAAGTAAAATGAATTTTTTAATGTAATCATTATGAAAGTTGAATTAAACAGATTTAGTACATTAATTTTCATTTTGTATTTTTATGATAGTTTGGAATAGCAGTAATCAAACTTTAGTAACCTTCATTAATAATTTTTAAAATCACAACAATTATTTCTAAATATAAAAGCCTTCATCAGAATAATATTTAACAACCACCTAAAAACTGCCGAAATCAAAAATGTTTTTTGTTTAGTCTTTGGCATCTTCAGTTGAAAAGACAATTGAATACATAAATAGAAAAATAGAACAAAATTAAAAACTTAACATCATAAGTTCTAGTATTGCAATTTTTCTGTAAAGTGCAATATAAATTTTCATTTATTTATTTATTAAATGTCAAAATAATATATAAATAATAATGTTTTCATAATTTGCTTTTAAAATATAATATATTGACTGACTACATCAGAGAAAATGTGATATATTTATGGGAGTCTGCAATGTTTCTGATCAAATTTGTGTGATCTCTATTCTGATCAAAATACTTGATGATAATTTCTCATTCATTTGGTATACCAGTTATTTGCTTCTGTCAATTGCCATATATTGATTGGATTTCCATTCTGCCATTTATGCTGAATTTTCCTTTATATTTTTAAGTTTTACTGGGTCTTTTAATTTATTATTTGAATAAAGCTTTTCTAGAAACTTGCAATGGCAGATATAATGTTATTTCTTCTAATGCTTTAATGCGGTTTTAATGTTTCTTCTAAAATTTCTTTGCTGTTTCTTAATGGCAACATCCTTCAATAATAAAAATCAAAATAGAAAAATTATGAATAATTTTTTCCCCATTTTTTTCTAGATTATGAAGACTGTGAATAAATAGAGAAGTTTTAGATATAAAAATAATGAAATATAATTAACTTTATTTATTGTAAACAATAAATTTATATATTATTCTTAGTTAACAAGAATGAAAATTATGAAGACTGTGAATAAATAGAGAAGTTTTAGATATAAAAATAATAAAATATGATTAACTTTATTTATTGTAAACAATAAATTTATATATTATTCTTAGTTAACAAGAATGAAGTTCCTTCAAAAATTGTATTACAAGAAGCAATCAATGAGAAATGCAACTCTGAAATGCCAAAATCAGAAAATGAAGAAGAAAAGATTATCCAGAACAGACAGAAACTGTTTGAAAGGCATCAATCAAAAGGAAAGAAGCAAGACAAAGTGTAAGTATTATTTCAAAAAATATTCTAAATATAACAATGAATTAAATAATTTACTTGAAAATAATTATAGAAAAAGTCCCAAGCCTACAAAAGATAAATCAAAACAGCCAAGAGTATGGGAGTTAAGTAGTTCAAGAAACATTCCCACTCTAGATTTCAGCAAAAAAGATTCTAATGAAAGCAATGGAAACATTAACAAGGATGACTTCTTATCTGAAGAAGCGGTAATATTTTATATTTAATATTAATCTTTAAAATATCAAGTAAGAAAACAGAATAATTATATACTGGGGAACAAGATGCAGCTATACTTTTTCAATTTTATGAAAACAGTTTATGACATTATTGAAAAATCATTTGACAATATGTGTTGGCTCCACACAACACCACAGGAAGCAATCTAACTGGAGGAATCTCTTCAAAGTGCTGTATAATATGTTGAAGCTCAGAACTACCAAAAAAACTGCTCCTAAGTTGAATACTTAATTGCAGTCTCCAGAAACCCAACTTTATACAGTAAACTGAAAAATGATAGAGTGTACACAATACCCATCTACAAGAATCTTAATTGCCACACAGAATACATTGGTGTCATCCTAAAAGACTTAGAAGACTTTTTACTGAATGCAAACAAGACATTCACCAAGGTTGCACCAGCACTGCTCTATATAAATAGTTCTATGAATTTGATTGAGATATTGATTGGAAAGGAGCATTGCAGAACATAAAAAAGAAGGGCTAATGAAGGAGTCTTTAGAAATTCTAACAAGAAGCTACTAAGAGTATTATTAATAAGAATCACGTGGGTAATGTCCTTAGTGCCTGGCTCTATGCCTTCAAGAATAACGCAGAGTAATTCTGCTTCCCCTTTGCAATCTACAGGCTGCAATAAGTTCTTGCACATCTACATAATAACCTCCTCTATGCCTCACTTCATCTTTTATAATATTTAGGTTTAAGTTTATTCCCAGTTTTGTTCATTTTATTTTATCATATTTTATTTTATTTGTATTTATTAATATAATTATTCATTTAAAATTTTGATTTCAACTAATTTTGTACCACAACAAACATAAATACACTCAGCCCTCGATTTACATGGTAGATATGTTCCTGGAAAAATTGTGCAAACCGAAACCATGTAAAACGAGACGCAGATTTCATACAAAATAGAAGGATATGTTCAATTAAACTGTAAACCGTGTAAATCGATCTAAAGAAGATAATGAAAAGTCGAGGATATGTTCTTTATAACCATGTAAAATGAGATAAGGATTAAAGGAAAAAAAGGGGATTGGTTCATTAATTTTTAGAGACAATTTAATGCTTATACTTTTTCAATTTATTTTTGAAAATGAAAACATAAACATTAATTAACATCGAATACAGTACAAAAAAAATTATCAATATTCCATACAAATAAAAACAATAAAAGCATTCAAACATAAATAGGCAAGCTGCAAGCATGAGTTGAGTTTAGTTGAACTGCGAGACTTGGATAATAAAGGTTAATAGTGAGTGATAAATTGTGAAAGCGAAAGTGGACTAAGAAGAACACCCACTGTACAAATTTATCTCAATTTATACTGAATATGATTTGAGCTTGAGAAGTCATTTCTGAGAAACCTCTTTAAAATAATATTTCAATTCTCTTCTTGTTTTCAATAGTGGAAAAAAGAAGTTCATTAAGGTCGCTGAGGGAAACTCCATCAATATTATTTCTTAGACTGTTTTATGCCTTTAATTTCTTCCCATAATAAATGGACAAAAGGATAGAAAGAAGCTTCTAATTGGTCTCTATTAAATATATGAATTTAATACAAATTTCACCCACATATTTAGTTTGAGCTCTTATAAAATAGAGTCAGACTTATATAATTCAACAATATGGCTGCAACATCCGAGCAAATTGACTTTTACAATGTTATATATGTAGATTTGATTTTCTCTCAAAAGCAAAAATGACGTTTTTATCAATGTAATAAATTCATAAAGAAATTTCAATTCTTTCATGAATATGCTACCCACCAAACTAATTGTGTGTGCCCAGCACTGAAAATTCAATATATTATTTCATATCAAAATTTTTAAACTATTGTAACATGAAATCATGTATGGCACTGAATCTGAAGCAAAATCTATTACATTATTATATGAAATATCATATGAACTGAGATCATGCACATATAATATAACATGTTGCCAGAACAATAAAGTAGCCATAGTAACATAGAGAAAAGCTATTGTTATATTATATATTTATATTATAGTAATATTTTTTTAAATTAATTAATTTTAAATTTATTTCTGATTTTAGCATCTATTTGCATATTTTATGATTTTTGCATAAATTAGCATCTATTGCAAAATGCTAAAAATACATGTCTCTAATAATCACATTATAATATAAAGTAACGAGAAAACAGACTACACATATATGACAATTAAAAAGAAAATGCCTTACTTTATTAATCAAAATATCATTATTTAATTAAAATAATAATAATAAATCTGGAGTTGCATCCTGTCTCAAATGTTGCAATGCTAGCAACTTTGTTTTCAATATTTCCTCAACATTCAAATATTGTCTTAGTAATAGTCATTTCAGACAAGCTTATCTCTCTAAAAACATCAACTTTATTTGGGCGCACAACTTCAGCTGCTATTATAAAGCACTCCTTTACAAATTCTCTATCAGAAAATAATTTTGGCAAGTTTTCGAGCAATAATAACTAGCTTTGATATAACTCTCTGTATCATTTAGTACTTTCTTAAAAACTGATTGAATCTTCTCAAAAAAATCAATAAAATCATAACAGTTTATCTGCACAGAACTGATCCTGGAAACTAACAAATTTGGTATATGTTTTGTGTCATGTCTTTTCAAATTGTATTCCTTAACAACAGATATTGATTTCTGACACATTAAATTAACAGGTCTTCTTTCAGTTTCCACTAAAAAGTATAAATCAGTCCATTTTTCATTGGAATTGGAAACGAATTTTACTGTAAATTCATTTTTTGCTGGTATTTGCCATTTTAAATTTACTAATTCCTCTTTTTATTGTTATGTTTTTATATAACAAAGTTATTTAAAAAAAATAAATGATTAAATTCACATAGTTTTATTTACAGAAGAATTATTAATATTAATTGTTAATAATCAAAAGTTTGGAAAGAGATGTGAAATTAATTCTGATAGATTGATTAAAATTCAAGAGTTAAAGTACTATATATACAACTTGACAATTTATAAAAAAAATCCAGACATTCTATAGCAGCAGTTCTCAAGAAAAATTTTTCTGTCCATAAGAAGTTGGTAATGATAAGACTGATCTGAAACTTTATTTCAAAGTTGCAGAATGGCAGTGTCTATTAGTCATCTAATGGACTAGCTTCAATTGCTGATTTCACACCTCTAAATTTTTCATGATAGATTCAAGCTGAGCTTATTATAATGCTTTATTCACTTTCTAGGTAAATTTCTGAGTTCATGATGGATTTCTGAAATGAAAACCATCATGTATAACTTGCCAGACTCAGTTAACATGATAAAACTAAGTATAACTATAAGTATAAAGATAAACTATTAAAACTGCTTTACTTTCCAGTCACTACGTTCAAAATAATAGCACACTAAGCAGTGAAAAACATTAAAGTTTAATGAATAACAAAAACGTTTTCAGTATCAGTAATACTATCATCAGTTGCATTGAATGGAATACACAAAATAGAACAAAGGAATATTTTTAAATTTAACATTAAAGATGAAACAATATAATATAAAATAAAATAAATGGATATAAATGAAATTATAACAGTTCAATTAGAACATACTATTTCTCTGGGAGGTGGAAGGATTAATAAAATTTATTAAATATTTTTATGTATTACATATCCCCAGGGGCCGCACTTAATCCATCCGCTTGCCTGATATTAATAATATTGTTTGTTTGGTCGCTCTTCAGAGTTATTCGTTATTCACACGTTTTTGTTATTCATTAAACTTTAATGTTTTTCACTGCTTAGGGTGCTATTATTTTGAACGTAGTGTATAACTATAATGTGATAAAAATTGATCATTTTTATAGTGAGTGAAAATTCTTAATTTTTCTCAATAATTCAATTTTTGTTTAAAAAAAAAAATAATAATTTTTAAAGTTTACTAAATAAGATAAGTTATATTGATTTGGATTAGTAAAAGTATGATTGCTTTAACTACACTATATTTTAAAATAACAGAAATCAGTAATAAATAGTAGAACTGAGACTAAGATGTAACAAACAAAACAGTTGTCTAATAAAAATTATGAAGATTTGTTTGTTATTAGGAGAGCTTAATTTTTTTTATTGTAGTACCAAAATTCAGACTGATAAATAGACTAGTTCAATAAACCTATTAAACAGAAATTAAGAAATTATATCCACAATTTTTTTTTTAAATTCTTCTCCCATTTACTTACAAAAGTGTTTTCTTTTGTGATTGCATAAAAATCATCTAGTTGCTATATACAGCTGACTCAAAAACTGCTGCTCTAAAGTTCTTTTCTGATAAACACTAAAAACCAGAAAGTACATGAAAATGTAGTAGCTACTCTATGCATTTGATGAGAAACTGAGTATTCTTGTTTAATTGATAGATGGAGCAGTAGTTTCTATATTTTATTTTGCACTATTATATATACAGGCCAACCTTGGCTTACAAAGTACAAGATTTACAAGGATAATACAAAATTATCTCTAGAATTGGGGTTTCTTATATTGATACCCAAATTTGTATTGAAAATTTGATTTATGAGTATACTCTGTTTTATGAGAATTTTTTTTTGACAATATTTTAAAAGTGCATTAAAGCACATCATTTTAATGCAGAGAAATATAACTAATACCATCTGTTCTATTTTATGCCACATGAGTCCTCATATATTGATTTCAAATAGGAAATGGATTCAGTTTTGGGTCCTTATAATTAAAACCGAAAGCATATTCACTTGGCTAATAAAATCTCATAATCAGATAGGTTATAAAATAATGGATGGGTAACTCAGAAAGATAAATAGTACACTGTCTATCTATATCTAAATAAATACTCAAACTAGCACTTTGACAGGCAAAATAACGATTTAATAAGCAAAAAGTAGTAACGCTTTCGATCATTACAATCCTCATCAGCTACAATGAATCACAGAAAATTATTGTTCTATAGAACGCCAGTTTCAGTTTAAAAAATTCGGTATTACAATAACTAAACGTAAATTTTTTACAAATTGTATAAAATTAAAATACAATATAAAAGATTAACTAACAGGCACTCAAAGCTAGTATAATAAACGTTTACATTAATAAGTTTACAATATTAACAAAATACTCAATAATAATAATATAAGAATAAAGACGAAAATTCAAAAAAATTATCCCGCATTGCTGCACCATTTCCACACGTTACTTATAGTAACGGGATCAATCCTATTAATCAGTTTGTCTCTGGTGTTGCGGTTGGTGTAGATCGTGAGAGCTTCAACAAACTTTCCCTGGCAGGGATCTTGCTCCTTCAGTAATAGTTTAGCATCATTCCATTGAATCTCAACATCGGATATGAGAGCCTTCTGCACCAGAGCAGTAGTGGAAGCTTTAGATTGAATATCCCTCATGTGTTCTGGAATACGCTTTTTTAGAGAGTGAGATGTGTATCCAATGTAATTGCTATTATTGTCTTCATCATTATCATGAAGAGGGATTTGATAAACACCAGGAAAGCACAATTGACTAAGCTTATCCTTATCATTCCTTTCAAATTAAATAAAGTGTTTCTTCTGTTAAAAACTATTCTTTGTCTTGAGAGCCTCTCCAACTTCGTTTTAAACCTCAGAGTAATTCTATTAATATCCAAGGAATACGTTTTTATATCCTGGTTGTTGCCAATATCCTTTTTACGTCTTTTAGGCTTGGAAATTTTTTGCCATAATTTCTTGATTGTATTAGCTATCTGGCTTAATAAAACGTCAGCAGCATCATAGTGCTGATGTAAAATATGGCGGGAAATTCAATTTGAAATTTGTCCGGATTTAGCTGGTGTACCCTGTATATATTTTTGTTTTATTTTAATGAGTAGCATCAATGATTTAAATCTGGCCAAACCTTTCAGAAACATCTTGTATATGTTAACTGAAAATATTCACATTTTTCAAGTATTCTATAGAAATAAGAATTGAAATAAATATTTACAAGATTTATGATTAAATTTTATGAAAAATTTACCAAATACAATTCTCAATTTATGAGCATAAAGCATTTCAGAAAATCTCATAAAAGAGACAAGATTACCATTAATTTAAATATGAAAAATTATAAGGAGTTCCTTAGTAATAAAAAAATTATTAGTATTTCTAATTTTTAACAAAATAATAGATTAAAATGTCATCTTATACAAAGAAAGAAAATTATTTTAATAATTTAGCAGGCTAATTTCATAACACAAATTAACAAAGCAGTGTTCTTAACATAATCCTTAATATTCCAGCTTTACTGTTCAGCTATTTTGTTGAGAGTGCTTTGTGAAAAAATAATAAATCATCATAATAATTTAATATAAACAAAAATGAAACACTCAATAGTGTATTAAACCATCATACATATAAATTCGAAGGAGAAATGTTAATTCATAGTACAGAAAGTCCCAACTTACAATGAGAATGTATAAAAAAAATTTCAGTCATAGTTCAAATCCATCGTAATTAGGAACATGATTTTCAACAAGCCCAACAGAGGTTACATTCCTCAACCATCAGAACTCAGAATACTTTTAAATGGCAAGAGGTACTTAATAACTACTTTTAAATAACTTTTAAAATTCTTTCTTCTTTTACCTTATTCTAGCACTTAGGTAGGCTATAAATATCCTTTATTACAGTTATTGCGTAATTACAACGCAATAACTGTAATAAAGGATATTTATTTAAAATAAGTGCTAGAATAAGGTAAAAGAATTCATCGTTTAGAGGTAGAGTAATTTTTAAACATTATTATCTTTTAAAATGTTGTAGTGTACAATAATGTTGAATAAATGCTGTTTATTGTTTAAAACGAGGAAACTATGTATTTCATGCCTATCAGAACTTTATATGGATAAAACTAAAGAAAACACAATATAAAAACAAAGATGGAATGCTTAAGTTATTTTTCTGTTTCTAATGTTGGCTGCACAGTAAAGCAATTGTTTGCCACCTTAAAGGATCCAGATTCAATTTCAGGTATTAGATATTATTTTTCAAGAAGGTCCAGACCTACTCAAGCTCACTGAACTTTATTCTTCAACTTTCTAGTTGATCTCACTATAGATGTTGAATAGTCTATGGGGGCTCTAAAAGCAGTCACTGCCAAAAATATCCTTTAGCATATTAATTTAAACTAATCTAATCAAGTTTCTAGCAAATATAAACAATTATTTTTTAATGCCATTTCCCAATCACTGGCTGACTACTACATAATGATTTCCATTATAAAACTGCCTATATCTGTGATAGAATTAGTAGGATTTTACAGTAGGTGAGATGATGTCTGACTGAATCATTGAAAATTTTTCAGAAACATGATATCTAAATTTATGCATTTAGGAGATTTTATGAGATTGAATGGGTTGAGCCTGTACACCTAAATAATCTGGAGGTATGAGACCAAAGATTAAATACAAATATCACATGGTAGAATTACAACACACTTCCATCCAGATAAGAACTTCGTCGTTTGGTGGAGTGGCCTCCATTATTGCAAAATTATTGATGATGGCCATCATAAGAACAGATTTTTGTTGTACTGTTATAAATTGAGGACTAACCAAAAAAATTGACATCAGGCTTCAATGGATGCTTGCATATCACCATATAAGTAGTGGCACATTAAGATATATGAAAAAGCTTTATATGCTATTTCATACATCTTAATATGCCACTACTATATAGCTATATATACATATACATATATCTTATATATTATGTATGCACTGCAATTCAGTTTTGAAAGTTTTGCTTATTAGGAATTTTTTTATAAATAAAAGGTTGAAAAGTGATAAGTTCGAAACAGAATACTTAGATATAGGAATAAAAATAATCAGAGGAGAGTATGATATTAAGGTTTATAAAAAAGAGACATACCAACCATTATTTATTAGAGCAGATGCTAGAGAGCCTTGCTTTTATAAGATAGTAGCCTTCTGGGCTCTTTTGGGAAGAATAAAAACACACTGCTCCTTTCAAATCAGTATGACAGAAGAGCTAAAATGGATAACATCGCAAGCGATTAGACAGGGGTATAATGATAAACCATTTTACGTCTCTGGCATAAAATTTCTAAGCACAGTTTGAATTCAGTTAGAAATGACAAGGAAAGAGAATACCAACAAAAATGATCATTGGACATAAATGACATCACACTTTGTTATGAGAAGATAGAGAAAGCTACAGGATGCAGAGTTATGTATAGTAGAAAAAAAACCCTATTTAACAAGATCTGGAATGATAAGGATAGAGTGCAGACAGCAATCCATGTACTATACCAGGAGTTTATGAAATTCCATTCATTGACAATGATAAGAGTGAACAAAGGACTTATATAGGATACATAGAGAGATCATTAAGTAAAAGGATACTGGAACATAGGAGGGATACAGAAACAGGTACACAGAATACTGCACTAGCTCAAGGAGCACTTGTAAATGATTTAGACATCCACTAGAACAAAGCTAAGATAATAAGGAAAGAAAATAATCCAAAAAAGAGATCCTGTGGCAGAAGCCTTAGTGATATATGAAAAGAAGAGAACCAGCATTAAACCAGTTAATTGTGTCAACCCATCGTAGTGAGCTATACCTGGCAGTGGTGCCTGAACTAAGGAGAGCAATTTTAAATGTTTTCTAAGGAGAGCATGTTAACGTTAGTAAAATATTTGGGATGAAGATTTTGTAATTCTGTGGTTATTTTGTTATTCAAGTGTTTAACATCTTATTTTAATCATAATTTAATAATAATGTTAAAAAACTGTGTAACCATTTTTAATTAATTTTAATATTATGTAATTAGTTGAATACATGTGTACTTAATTGTTTATTTTCTTGTTCCAATGGTGACTGCTCGTTAGTATTCCTGAAGGAATTTGCAAGTTTAAAAAATTTTTCAAGTATAGCTGAGGAGGATATTTTAATAAAAATCAAAAGCACTTCTACAAAGTTGCATTTAATGATGTTAATTGCACGTGTGAATAGTATTCCTGCCATAGTGCTGTTCATGAATTTTGTGAATTTTATATCAATGGTCACAGTAAACAAATAATAATATATTATAAATTGTTTATCATCAGTTTTGAGCTGAAGTGGGCTACAGCAGCTTATTATTAATTTTTCTAAAATCTCAGAGCACAATTAAAATTACAAATAAGATTATAATGGAAAACATCAGTTCAATTTGATTTAGATGCCTACAAAAAACCTTTCCTTTATAATCATTGCTCTACTATTCAAAAATTCAAATAATAGCAACTAAGAAAAAGAAACAAGTAAATTCAAAACCAATTTTTTACAATAAATATTATATTCATTTATTACTTACTTAAGAATTTTTTATATTATTCAACAATTTTTTGTGATATGTAGTATTTTTTGCATTATCTGACAAAAATTGATTGCAATTAATATGTTTGAATCAAACTATTCTGAATTTAATACCAAAATATAAAAAGAAGGATGGAATGAAATATATGTTCAATATTAAAAATATTCATAGCTCATTACTTCTTATAACAAATTAAGAGTTCAAGATTTTTCCAAAAAAATTTTAAATAATTCCCAACAAGAAAATAACAATTAAAGGATGCTCAAGAAAAATATGTGCAAAACAGATAAAAAAAATGTTCCAAAAGAATATGTGCAAAGCATGGCATTGGATTTACATCCAAGAAAAAATGATGACAATAAAATTGACCTTAATTTTAAGTTAATTAATTAAAACTTTTCTGCTTTTATTTCTGCAACTTAATTTTCAGAAAATAAAGAATAAAGTTTTAAAACTGACTTACCTTGCACCAAGTGCATGGAACAATTTTACGATGAGATAAAACAAACAGATTCATACAAGATTTCATACAAAATCTTTTTGATGTGCCTTCAAATTGCAAACTAAAAGGCTGACTGGTTTTTGAATCAAAAAATTTATGACAAGTGTCACAAATTGTTGTATTAATTTTGTTAGCATAACGAAATGCTGCAATACATGGTTCACTACATAATGCGTGGCTTTTTCCTTCATATCTTACCTAAAATTAAACACACATTATTAATAAAAACAAAATACTGAATTTTTTTAAGTGAAATTTATAGTGATATGCTTACTTGTACTTTAATAGGTGCTGTTTTACAGCAGACTGAACACTTATGGGTTGGAGGTGTAGCAGATGCATTGTTCATCATCTCATATCGTTCCATACACTGTTGACTGCAAAAATCTTTAAAATAACCTTTGTCTCCAACAGGAGCAAGGAAGCCTTCTTGTCCATTAGATAAGTCTTTTTGACAAAAGCTACAAACCTGTTTATATTAACAATATTTCAAAATATAAAATATTTACACTGTGAAATGAATTAAGAAATCATTTCTATCATGATTTAACAAAAAAATTTTAAAATTACCTTCAATCCTTTCTTAAATTCTTCTAGACATCTGCCAGAACAAAACTGCCTAATATCTGATCCAAACCTAACACAATATTTTCCAAGGGAAGACCTCTGAACAGCAGCTTGACAACAAGTACAATGACTACCAAGGAAAGTCTGATATTTTCCTAAACAATCTTCATTACAAAATTCCATAGTTTCCCAGGTTAAACATTTTGTTCGACCTTCTATATTGCTTTTGCATTGAGAACATACTTGTTTTGGTCCATGAACCTTAAAATTAAAATTTATAATTATAATGATTTTATGAAATATTAAATTTTTTTCATGCTTATGCAATAATGCACAAAAATAAATACCTGCTGATATTTTTGCATACAATCTTCAGAACATAATGGCTTATTTTCACCAGTTGGAAAATAGCCTTGGCCATTTTTTATTTCTTTTTTGCATTGAGCACACATTTCATGACTAGAAGTCATATTATTTGAAGATCCAGCAGTGGGAGTTAACTTCTGCTTGCTACGGAAAACTTGAAAACATGTATCAGAACAAAGAAACCTAGTTTTTCCTTGGAAAAGGACTTGATATTTCAGTTTTTTCGTCTATATAAAATTAAATTTAAAAAATCATTTAAATTAACTAAATAGCATTTGAATTTTTAAAATAATTTTAATTTTTTTTTAATTTTAACTGATAAAAATTAAACTCAGAATCTTTTTTGAGATGATGATAATGAGAATTAAAAAAAATAACCTCAAATAAGAATTCTGAAAAGAAAATAATATAAGCAATAGGTACTTATATTAGCTAATATTTAAATCAAAATGATACTTCAAATTTCATTTTTGCAGGTGATTAAATAATGTTTTAGACATAAAAAACAAAACCAATTTTATGGTGATGTTTTTTAAATAATGTAAAAACAAAAATATATTTTTGAGAAAGATCAATTTCAAAACTTACCGCATTACATTCACTACAAACACGAGTAGAAGCATCTTTCTTGGCAAATTCCAAAGACTTTGAGGGTTGCTGTTCAGAAAGTTCTGACGTTTTTTCTGGTAATGTAAATTTACAGGATTTGTTCTCTTAAAATTTCAATGCAAAATATTTTGTGATTTAAAAAACTCAGAGAGGTTTTTTTTATAGTTTGTATACTGACAGTTTGCCTCTAATTTTTATAGTGACAGTTTTGCATATGATGCAATAGCATTTAAACCGATCATAACAAACATGCAAATATTGTTTAATTCTTCCTATTAACTGATGCTTAGTGATAAATAACATAAAGCTGTTACTTTTTCAATATCTGTTATAATGCAATAAAAATTAAGATTTAAAACTCTAATAATCAATCTGTTTTTCAAAAATTTTTCTTTACTCAAATGAATTTTAATATTAAATAATAAAATAAAATTATTTTTATTCAATCTTTTTCATTGATTTTAACTGTATATATTATAAACATATTACAAATGTAAAGATTTAATGTTTTTATGTATAATAAGATTATCCAAATCCTATACTAATCAGCCATATTTTAATCCTTTGATTTTTAATGGATTTTTAATGATTCGAATTAATTTGAACTAATTTTAGCGCCATCTCGTAATTAGAATAGTAATTAATTTATTTAAATCAATGAGTGGCGCCATCTATTAATTAATAATTAAACTAGAATTTTAACTAATAAGATTAACTTGATAAGATACTATAATCCTAAAAAGACAACAACAACAATATATAAAATAAGAGAAAATAAATATATATTTTCTTATTTATTGGAATGAAAGACAAACTCTCAATATACAAAATATAAATTAAAAAAAATGATTCAAACAACAAGAATAATATGTAGTTTAACACTTCTGCCTTGTATCAATATCAATTTTATTTCCATAAATCATGTGCTTAATTATTAATTTAAGCATAAAAAAATATACTTTTATAAAATTAAAAGTTTTCATTATTTCTGGTAGATTGGTTTGGTATTTTTGAATTTAAGCTTAATTTGTGATATAATGTTCAATAGCATTAAAAGCTTTATTTCTGGAATTATTTTTTAATTAATTTTCATTGATTAATTTGAATAAGTAAAAATCTCCACATCATTATAGATATGTGGATAAGTTAATTCAAAGATTATATGGTATGGATTATTGCTTAAGTGATCAGCTTTTTCATTTTAGCTAAAGCAACAATTAAGATCTTAGCACATCTGTGATCTATCAATTAGAAACCTGCCAGACAAATATAATCTTTTTAACAGAAGAAACATCTCCACAGATAGAAATTTAAGTTTATATCTTACTGAATATAATGTTTCCATAACAAGTGAATAGAAAGAATAGTCCTATCCTTTAGTATCCGTGGTTCTTCAACATCATATTATATATTCTTAATGTAACTTTACAAAACTCATCATTTATTCAATTAGGTGTAACAGATTGCTCTAGAGCAGCCACTCTCAACTTGCGGCCAGCGGGCCGCATGTGGCCCGGCAAGCTTTTATGTGCGGCCTGGAAGGCACAGTCATGAATTTAATGAAAGCGCAAAATTCTTTTCTCACATGCAAAAATATCATTCTGATATTAAAATTTTTTTAAATCTTGAAAAATTAGAATTTTCCTAATTTGCTAGGTCTCCTCATGATGCACTCATAAAAATATTAAAAACTACTTGCTTAATACGATACTAGATATTGTTTTGTTCTATTTATAACGATGTTGTTCTATTGTATGTCGATGATCTTTTGTAATGTTTAGCAGCACTGATGAGGGACTAATACAGTCCGAAAACGTTATGCTGAATAAAATCCATACTTGCTAATGAGCTGTGTTTAATCTAGCACTCATAAAATTTTTTTCACGTGACACCAACAGGTTGCCACTGCTGATATAGCATGTTGCTGCCTGCTTAATATATCAAACAAATGCATGTGGCCTGGGGAAAAAAAAGGTTGAGAACCACTGCTCTACAGCAAGCAATGAGGCAATTAATTTAGTTCCTGATTATATACTGAAGAGCATATAGAAAAAAAGTGTAATTTTATTCTCACTAAGAAAAGTGTATATATTTTATACAAGTAATTTAGAAAAGATTTTTCAATTTGTCTTAATGTTGTTATTTATATATTTATTATTTTTAATTTTAATAATACAGTCAAACCTGTTTTTATGCGGTCGGTTTTTGTGCGTTATTTTTTTTATTATTTTTTTTTTTTTTGATTTATAAAGTTAACTTAGTTATTAAGTATAAATAATTTTTTCCCCAGTTGTAACATATTTTAAATAAAATTAATAATGTATTATAATGTGCTGATTTTAATATTCATGTGCAGTTAAAGCATATACTGTAATAGTAATCAAATGTGTGGTAATTAAATGTAATGATTATTCTTACGTACTTTTTACTTATTTAAGAAGTTTTAAGCAATAATAATAAGTGTATTGATTGCATATAATTAATTAAGTTCAGTATAAAGATCATTAAGCTAATTTATTCATTAATAACATTTTAATTATCAAAGTTATAGCAGTTGTAAGTCTGTAATCTGTATTTATTCATTTTAATATTTTATTATTTTTGTTTTATAAAAGAAAAACAGCAACAACTTACAAAGAAAATTATATTTAAAGCTACTTACATGATAAATTTTTTTTTAAATAAAAATAAAATGACAACATTCGACAAATAACTTACTTTATTGCATTAAAGTTTGAATATAAAAAGAAATTTTTATTCAAAAAAATTTATTAAAATTTTAATCATGTAAATCTATATATTTATCAGATTAATTAAAATTCATTCCCTTCGTTATTTTCCAATATAAAAATTAATTCAGCAATAAAAGCAAACACCAATGTATATAAAAATTTTAATTTTGACAGTACTGAAATGCGAGGTTTTTAAATAGTTTTGACAAGAATTTTACTTTAATTTTTTTTTCTTTATTTTTTATTCTATTCGTTCTTCGAGTAAATTTGTATATTTTGTAGTTTAAAATAGATTAATTCAATTTATTCAGACATAAAATGCATTAAGAAATTTGTTTTACTTTCTTTCTGTTACGAAAACACTCAAAGAGGAAATATTTAAATAATTGACTTTTAGTTATTTTTAAGAGGAGAAATATGAAAACGTCAATTACTATTGGAAGAAAAGCGTGAAAATCATTGGAAATACTTTTAAAAAATTAAGAATTTCTATTATTAATTGATAAATAAAAGAAAATATTTTAAACATAATTGGTAAAGGTTTTCACTAGTTGGTATGAACTATCTTTAAAAATCAGAAAGGAAAATATGTTAAAAATAAGCAGTTTAATATTGAAAAACTTTGGTAATTTAATTTTTTTATTAGATATTTTTGTTTACTGTACTACTTTTTATGTATTTTCTTTAAGATACTGTTACTAAATATAAGTTAATAGTATTTTTATCCGGTTAAATCCCATGAAATTTCATTCAAAGAAGTACTAGCCTCCTATACCATTACTGTTAGCACAGGTGTGAAAATAATATGTTTTATCTCTAGCTCAGATGTTCTTTAAGAGATCAGATCTTCTAAGAAGGAGAAGATCAACTGTTTTGTTAAGAGTTTTATAACTTTCTTTTTTTATTTTTATTTTCTGATTTCTTTCTGACTCTCTACAATTCTTTTCGATCTGATCAGGTGATACAATACTTTTTAGAAAACAGTAGGGTGTTACTGAAACGCTTTAAAAATCCTCCCACTACTAGTACAAGTATTAGTTCTTTCGTTCTATACTGGATTTTATATTAATATATAAATCGTAAACTGTATTTATATTAGATTTATAAAAGCAATAATATTAAAAGTTTTGTGTTTTTTCTAGTTTTATTGACCTAAAGAGTGAAGTACTCGAGTTATATTTTATATAAACTTATGTCGCAGAATGTTTATTTTATTTAAAAAATTATTCTTTTAGATTTTCTATCATAAAATGATTTTATGTTGTTGCCAAAATTAGACGTTTGTAACTAATTTTGAAATATTAAACTTAATTAAATGAATTATTAATTAAATTTTGAATATAATTGTGAAAAAGATCAAATATATTTTAACAATACAGTACTTCATTATCATCTCTAGTTTTTTTTTTAATACAGTAATTGGAATTTATTTATTCATCTTCTGCATTTTTATGACAGTTTTTAATGACTAATAATATTTTTCGAGTTACAAAGTGTTCTAGAATTAATACTATTACTTTAAAAATTCTCTAACAGTTGGGGGAAAAAATCTATTTTTAATTATTATAATAATGTAAAAATCTGGCTTGAAGTATTGACAGATCTTATATATAAAATATACGTAAAATATGTTTATCATAACATCATAGTAAGAACTGCAAATATACTTTAGAGATCTACCACATAAACAGCTGACAATCCTTCAACAACAGAAAAATCTGCAAAATTAAAAAAAATCTGAAAATGTATATAAGAGAAAATTCTCTGAATATCTTCATTGAAAAAGCTCAGTGTTGATTCAGTGTTGACTCTAATACACAAAGTCGTCTTCACAAAGAATATTTATGGGATAATATCGACAAGGATTCACTTCTTATTGGAAAGATTACTGTAACTGTGCCAACACTCATATTGCTGCAAGATAAGAATGAAGGGTGGGAAGAGAACATTTTCATCCAAACTCCCTTCCGAGTTATAGTTCTGGATAATTCACATCGGTTTTCACAATAGCTAGCAGTTGTTGCTTTGATTTACGACGAGCCATTTTCGTCTTCCCCACGTTTCGCATTACCCTGCAAGTTCCCTATCCAACTTCTTACCCCTCTGCCATCTCAACTGTTCTAATGGAAAACGGAGTGGCCATACGCTCCTTTCATTGATTAACGTAATCAATAGACGAAGCATGACGACGAAAAGTGGTACAGAAGAAGAAAGTTTTTGATGTTCCTCAAGAAAATTCTTTTGCACTACTTTTCTTCCTCCTCCTAAAAAAAAAAAAAAAATTTTCTTTTAACATAGAACTAAAATGGAAATTTAATAACCTTTTATTTTCTTTAATTATTAAAATTTTATGCAAAATTTCTTGTTAATCATTTAAAAATTAAATTGATAAATAAATCATGCAGTTTTATTAAATTAAAAGTGAATTTTTGAAAATTATAAATTTTTATTTGTACTCTTATTTTTAATGATAAAGAATTTCTTTACTTCAACTCGCTTAAAATGTTTTTTCCCTCCTCTATTTTAATTTTAATGAACTATTTAATTAATGGTTAGCTAAAACAATTTTAATTATTTATGAATGAAATTAACGTTTGCAGTAATATTCGAAAGAAAGTTTAAATCAATAGCTCCGCCCAATTTATAAGTGATTAAGAAAAATATACTCACAACATGCAGATCGTTTATTAAGCAAATTTATAATGTGTCTTCCCGCGTATCTTCTTCTTCTTTTTTCTTTTTTCTTAACTTAGCGAATTAATATTCAGAGTTTCTTTGCATAAAATTTTGTAGAAGGGATGAGAAGCAGTTTTGCATTTATCCATCCATCAAATATGTTGATGTATTGTAATCAATGCAGATCACTCTGCAGTTCCTGGGTGGTCAATCGAATCATGAAAAAGAAAGGAAGAGCTTTGCTCGCCTTTGGCGAGAACCTACTCTTCAGGCTATTCTATCGTTAAGTCTAGACTGTTTACAAAAGAGATGCATGTTTATCCAACTTCGATTGCTGTATAGACTTATAAAAACAACTTGATGCAATTAGGAAGTGCAGTACAGTGTCTATGATACAATGAAACATTCATAAAAATTAGAATTTTGCATAAAATATTAAATAATTCACTTTCAAACTTTAGAATCGTCTTAAATCTTTGATTGTCTTTCGAATGTAGCCATGCTAATTTTAACATTTTTTTTTTTTTTTTTTTTTTACTACACAATTACAAAATTAGAAACTAACATTACAGGGTACAGAAGGGAACTCTATGACAAATTCACAAGCAGAAAAAAACCATTCACAGTTACAGAACAATTCATTTATTTAATTCTAAAGAAAAAACTATATGTACAATTAATTAACACGAGTTACTGTAAACAATAGTTTTTTTTTTTTCCTTCTTATTTTTTGTTTAACTTCGAAACAAATAATTAGAAAAATCTGTCTGAACTTCTTAAGAAATTCATATTTAGGTACTATATAATTATTTTCTAAATTTAAAAAATAGTTTTAAATTTTTTCACTAAATATTATATATAGTTATAAAATATTTAGTAATTTATATACGATATATTAATCCATCGTTTAGAGGAAAAAAATTAATTAATTCATAAAAATAATTTAATTAATACTTTAAAAATATTTTATTGCATTCCCAACGATAGAAATCTTTTCAATAATCTCACTTTAACGTTAATTGTTACTTCTGCAGTTTTTTTTTCTCTTTTTTATTAAGGAGTAGATCTATCCTGTTTGATATTGTATCAAGAACTATTTCTTAGTGCTCTTTTTCTCTTCTGTGATTTTTACGATTTGATTTGTTCCAATTCAATAACTTTAGGAGAAGAAGTTCTATAATGCTTGAACAATATATCATCTGGATGGCATTAAGTGCAGTTTTGTAGTCCTTTCTGAATAAAACTTTATATATAATGTATATATATACAAGTTTTCTTAGTTTTGATGACTTAAATGAAGAATTAAAAGTCCAAAACTTTAACTTTTCGCTGCTACAGCTTTAAAATTATTATTATTATTATTATTTTCTAGATATCTCTTATCTTTCTTTCTTATATACTATATATCACTGTGAAATTTATTTTTACAGCTATTAAATATTTTATTATCTAATAAATATTCCAAATAAGAAGAGGAAAAAAACTCTGTAAAAAAAGAAATTTAAATATATAATAATATAAAATCAATAAAAACTCATACAGAACTAATTTAAAATTTAAAAATTTATGTTAAAAAAAGATAAAAGATGATAAAAATTCTTTTTCTGGAATAATATACTGTATATTAAATTTTTTAATTTAATATTCAAAATAAATATTGTATAGGTTTATAATAATAATAAAATATTTATGACGTTTGCAAGTTATATAAAATTATTATTGAATTTCTTTTTAATTTATAGAATAACTTTTACAAAATTTAAAGTTTTTTTAAGAAAAATATAAAAATCTTGATTATAAAGTAATTTGTGAATATTATAATCAAGCTTAAATATATACATACAAAAAATATATATAGGCCTATATATTATAGGAAGAGAGAAAAAAAATTTAACATCACAATATTTTCATTATTTCTCACTATAAAAGTAATATAAAAATAGATAATAAGATAAGAAATTTTAAATTAAGAAACTTTCAAAATAAAAAATTTATTTTAAGACTTTTAGAAATGATTTAGAAATGAAAAATGGAATCAAATTTTAAAAACTAAAAAAATCATTAAAGAAACTTTATGAAAAAATCTATAAAATTAAATTATTAATAATATAAAAATAAAATTAAACAAGGATAAATTAAAAAAAAAAAAAAAAAACTGGAAAATAACATTATGTTCAGACATTAATTCCTGGAAAAGGAAGAAAAGATAAGACGAATAAATGAGGTACATTGAAGAGGATACTTCAATTAATGCCAGAATCAAGCAATTTCCTAGTCAAATGTTAGAAACGCCTTAATCCATTGGTAGAAGTTTAGTATTCTGTACTTGTACTCATGACAGAATCCTCAAGTTCTAAAGTTCCGCTCGTAATTGTCTTGAGGTTTTCCATTTCGCTCCTGAACTTTCCATTAAGTAATTTAACTAGGATATTTGTCAAGATAGTTGAAAAGAAAAACAAGTTACATTTTCTTCAATTTATTAATATACATTTACGTGACTAAAATTTTTAAGACGGTTTTGAATGATGCTCTTTAAATTTTAGATTATTATTATTATTATTATTATATTTTTTTAATCCGTCAGTTTTAGAAAATTTATATTTTACTTCCTAAAATTAAAATTCTTAATGAAGTTTTAAAAATTCGAATAAAATTTTATTATTGCTGCCGAAATGATGAAAGCTTTTGCTGCTGATATTGCTGCCGAAAATTTTTAATGAAGTTTTTAAAAATTCGAATAAATTTTATTAATGTTTACGATTTTTTAAAATTATGAAAAGTTAAGAATATATACTATATATATTTTATTTATCTACTTAATTTATAATCTAAATTATATAGAGAAAGATAAATTTCTTTTTTATGTAGGTAATATATTATCTTGTCCAATTTTTAATGGATTTTTTTTTAGATAAAATTCGAAATTCTCTACCAGAAATACGTTTCCAAAAATTAATCGGAAATCTTGTCCAATTTTTGATGGATTTTTTTTAGATAAAATTCGAAATTCTCTACCAGAAATACGTTTCCAAAAATTAATCGGATGTTATAGAAAAATCTTTCAAAGAGATAAAAGGAACCGTATTTCGGACTTATGACGTCAGTGACATGGCGAAACCAGTTATAACAAGATTATTGATTCTCTGTCAAAGAAGTCATATTGAATACTTACAACATAGTTCTGCTCTAGTACATGCTGTATAAATCAATCAGTGTAACTTTTCAATAAATAAAATATATTTTACTGAATTTCCATCAAAGAAAATATACTTAATGCACTGCTGTTGCTTTAAACAGACCAACACGTAGAGAAGAGTCATCACCGTTTTACAATATTTTATTATTATTAAATCTGTTCGGAGAACCGCGATAATATGGGTCATGATAATATAAATTTGCATACAGATGCCTCTAGCAACTCAAGAAAAGAAGGAGGGGAAAAAAAAATAAAAATATATAAAGAAAGAATCGCGATAACAATCTAAGAACAAATCTATAACAAATTAAGATCGAAACCGAGATTAAAAATAACAATAATGATGATAAAAAGTTAATAGTTTTAAACATAAAAAATAATATAATAATAATATATAAAGGTTTAGAAATGTGATACTTTCTTAATAAATTCTTTTTAGAAAGGCCGAACATGTCGAAATTTCATTCATCATCACGATATCTTTCATACCGATAATTAGGATTTTTTAAAAAATTACGTATTTATCCTCAAAATAAAAGGAGGATATTAATTACCGACTGCCAGAATTAGGGGGCAACGTCCAAAATTATGAGATGTGTAGGACACATCTCGCAGGTGGTTCATTAATAGGCAGCACAGTGGTTTGCATACGTCCGGCTCTTATGAGCGAACTGTCCGATCTGGGTGGTCTGTTATCAGATTCTATTTTTTTTTCTTTTTTTTTTAATTTCTTATTGTCTCTCGGTTGTGAGTCACGTGACGCGCGGAGATGGATGAGTGAGGGAGTGAGTTGTGGTCGTGAGTATCCCAGCAGGGCGCTGTCAGTGCAGCCAATTGTCAAAAGCTGGCAAATTCGACTTAATCATGCCAAATCGTATAAAGAACTGATTGGGTGTGGTCAGTTTAGTAAAGTTTTCAACTTATTTGAAAATGGTTTTCATATTTTTAAGAAGGTAACGTGTATCGTTACTCACTAATCCACTAATTTCATATAGGAGGGCGAAAGCTTGATTGAAACGTCTCGCAAGCTGTTTTTTTTTCTTTTTCTTTAAGCAAGAGTATCTCATTAATGATGCTTTAAGCTGTGCTAGTATAGTTAAGCAAGTAGTTGATTTAAAAACTTATATTTTTCTTAAAATAATCAAGAAACTTTAAAGTAGTGATTCTCAGTAAGTTGATCAATTTTTGAAATGACAAGTGGCCAGCACGGATGGGAAAACATTACTATTGATTTTATATTTTAATAACAAATTCGGTTTAGAATTTGCTACTGCTGTTATTGATTTTCATACTGTAGTAGTTTACTTTTATAATTTAGACGATTCAGCTATAAAATGGGTGCCAGCCAACTACAAACAGATGCTATAAAATTGATTATTCTTAACTGTATCTATGTTATCTTCGCATAAAGTTTACAGTTTGTTAAATTAATTCGCTTTAATGATGCTTTTAATAAAAGAATACGTAAATTATTTTTTCTCGATTTTATTCTAAATAAAATGAGAGATAATTTTTAAATATTTACCAAATGACTCTAACCTTCATTAATTATGATTAATGATGTTGTGTTGGTGGTATATCATAAAAATTAAAAGGAAAAAAATTTAAGTAGAATTTTAAAATGTTACCATTTCAATTAAGAATTTTTTTTGTTCCTATAGTAGTAGTTAAGGTTTAATAAGCTGCAATTTTATGGGATTTGATTTAAAAAACGTAAAAAAGCGATGGTCGGTTTTTTATGCTGTTCGGGAGTAATGAAAATGCTGCCTTAAAACGCTAGTAGTAATTACTTTTAGGATATTCTGTCATAAACCGAAGGTAATCAGTGTGACATGTCACATTTGTCACAATTGGATTACACGATTTGTTGACCGGATTAAAATGACTATCGTTCATTTGACAACTTGTTGAGACATTGAGAGGATTATAAGACCATATTGCTGTGATTAATAACGCAAGCTAGATTTGGAATATTCAGGCGTACCACACCTTATACGTCAGAGAGAACAGCTGCTGTGTCGACAATAGATTGATCCTAAGTAATGGTGCATTGTCAACTTCAATGAGGTCTCACGCAAATCTGATGCTTTTGGTTGCTTGCAATGAGGATTGCTGTAGACAGATCGGGCGGAGCAAGAGTTGAGATTTTTCTGGGCGATTAACTGTAAGCAAAGAGTGATATATCATTGTTAGACGTGCCACAGTAAAGGATTCTTATATAAAAATTTTTTTTCTTCCTTTTTAAATCTAACAAACTGAACGAAAATGCATAAAAAGTCTGACAAATAAGATGAACCTTTGCTTAGTTATTCGTTTGTTAAAAATTCAGTCATGTTTAAAAAAGATTTACAGGAATTTCCAAAGGGTTGCAATTAAAAAGAAAAATAAGCAAAAAAAATTTTTTTCTTTTCATAAAGTTCATACGTACGTGTCATTTCTACTTGTGGAAATGCTAAAGGATAAAATTTGTCACTGGAAGATAAATGCACTTTTTAAAAATAACAAGAAGGGAAAAAAAACTTATAGGCATGCTTTTAAATTTTATATTTATCCACAAAAAAAAGAACATCGTTAAAAAGTCATTTATAAAAATACCAGACGGACAATTTCAAATGAAATTTTATTGGAAATTTTTGTTTTAAACTTCTATAAAAGTTGTAAAATATTTCATAAATGTATTATTTAAATTGAAATTGTATAATATACTTCTGAAATATTTTTTTTTACAATATTTACCGCTCTTCCGATCTTAATATACTTCTGAAACATTTTTTTTACAATATTTAGAGTATATTTTTTTTTTTTGAAGTGCCATAAAATTCAAAACACAGTTGAGAAATATTCAAAATTATCTTATAGATTATTCTATCTTATAGATTTCCATAAATATTGAAATTTTTATATAAAATTGCATTTTGAATGATCATTTCACGTATACTTCAATTAAAAATTTCGTAAAACATGAAAAAAATGCAATTTTTTTACGCTATTCGTCAAACAGAAAATTTATTTCAAAGATAAATCTATAATTAAACATTACAAAAATTAAAAGAGAAAAAATTATTGTTTCTTACCAACAACATTTTTAATCTTAATAAATATTGAACTTTAAGATTCTTACAATAAATTACAGTTCATCATACGAGAATTATTAATTGTTAAAAGACTAATAGAGATTACTATAATAAATGATCGAGTTAGCGAGCAATTAAGTAAATCTAAAATGAACTTGAGAATGAGAGAACAGAATAATTTCTCTTTCTCCCTTCGAGAAAACTAAGCTTTGAAATTCCAGAAGTGATAATGATGATGAAGATAGCCTAATTTTAGAAGTGGTAATTGTAGTTAGTGCAGAAAGTTAAGATTAAAGTAGTTAGATTCGGTTACACATTCAGAGATAATCCATCCTCTAATAGAAGAGCTAGACTATAAGGATCTTCTAATAGTATATGGATTGTTAATTGAATTGGCTTCCTGTAAATACGAGGCCTAATGGAATTTATGTAATGTTATAGTGATAGGCAAATATGTATATTTGTAATGGAATTATGCTATGTAAGAAACATAGCAAGTAATCATTAAAAAGATGCTATTGCATTGTCAAAGATTCATAGGGAAATTTAATTTAATTCTGTATTTCAGGATTAAGATTTTACATCATATATCGAAATATGTGATAATTATTTTAGGCATATTATTATTTTTAATTATTATAAATTTAAAAAATTTCTCCCTTTTATAGTCGAAGAAATTTGCAACAGTTGGTGCATTCTAAATGAATACATTGCAGTATACAGTAAAACCTCGATTTAACGGATTTCGCTACAATGAATTTAACCGAAAAAATTTACCGAATGAGGGATTTTTCCGGATTTTTACCCTTACGATCCGTTAAATAGCTAAACTGTTCGAATGACGCGTGATAAACTGTTATCTCACTAAAATGGTTGCAGTATACGGTGTTTTTATGATATCTATCATAGTTTGTAAAGTGATTTTTTCGTATTTTAATTGCTATATTAGTTGTTAGAAATTATTTTTATTAGATATATTAATTTCGTATTTAATGGACACCGGATTTAATGGAAGCCATTCCACGTATTAATCCATTAAGCCGAAGGGTTACGATATTGCAGTCGATAAATTTATATCGTATTCAGATGTTTTATATAATATAAAGAGCAAAATATGTATCATTAAAGTATATTTATATATTGAATATGAAACCAATCAAGCAGTATTCAGAAAATTAACCATAATCTAAGTTTTTATGTAATTTGTGCAGTCGTCATGAATAGGATTTAATATTGTTGTATATTATATAAAATTGGTTGAATCCATTAGTGATTATCGACTATAGACTTGAAGTTTGTTAAAAAAAATATTACGCTCAATTTAAATCATCTTAAACTTTGTCTTATCCATTGCTTACAAAAGTGCTATATATAGGCCTATTTTTATAATAATGAAACAAGCTACAGATCAGAAAATGCTTATCAAATTAAATATAAAAATAATATATATTTTTGACATTTTATTAAAAATTCATTATATAATGTAAAGCATATAAAAAATAGCATCAAAATTTGAAAAAAAAAAAAAAGATAAATTCAGAAAATAAACTGATGTTGCTATAATTATAAATTTTCATTTGAAAAAATTATGTTTAAAAAATTATATTATTAATTTTCAAGTCAAAAATTTACAATTGTAAGCTGGATTTATCACCTTTTTTTAAATTTTGGTGCTTATATATAAAAAATAAATTATAGTAAATTAAAAACTTGCATAATGGTTAGTCTTCTTCGTTTAATTATAAATAAATACTAACTGTATACAGAAAATTAAAATTATCCATTATTGGATGTAGATTAAAGTGAATATCTAGATAATGCCTTTCGAAGAGAATGGTGATTGCTAAGCAAACCGAGCAGATCAGATTAAATTATAATGCATTATCAAATGACTAGCGTTTGGATTACCTGAAAATGCTGTAGGATACAAAATTAATAGTTATGAATTAAAATGATTGTTTGTTTGAAAATTCTGTAATTCAGTTAATGGTATCTATTTTTTTTCCTTTGATGTTTAGCTGTTAAAATATTATATTCCAAATTGAATTTGATAATGCCATAACGAGATATAACAATTCTTTGAAGAAGAACGAAAACAAGTTTTAAAAGAAAGTAAAGGCAAATAAATGAATTTTATACTGGATGAGCGGTGTTATGGTACACGCCGAATAAAGATAATTTCACTGATAAAAGAAAAAAAGACGAGAAAGAGTAGGGGGAAAAAAATTCGATTACTCTTCCTGGTTAGAGGGAAAAAACAGTTGAAAAGTTTGAGTGAAAGACATGATTGACAGGCAGATAACCAATGAAAAAATGAAGTTACAAGACGCCATTTAGTTTGATTCATTGGTATTCTTTAAATTTACACAGAATTAAATGAGATTTTCACTTTTATCTTGGCCGGTAAGAATAACAAAAAGATCGAAATTAAAATATTAAAGATAAAAAAAAATTCAAATGATCTGTTTTATTGGATCAATTCATGGCAAAAAATGAGTAGTTTTTTTGTAGATCATAACCAAGAAAATCATTTTATTCGTTGAAAAAGAAAATCAGTTATACGTATAGGGTTTATGATATATTCTAAGTAAATTCTATCATTTATTATCTATTAATTAAGCAGATTAAATTTTTAGTATGTTTCTAATAACCCAATAAATAACAAAAAATATATTTTTTCATTGCTATCTACGTTTAATTTAGTTATTTATAAGAATTTTATTTATCAGACAAATATTTATAAATTTCCTTGAATTAAATGAAAATTTAAATTAAATATAGGATGTTAAAAAGTAAAATATTTTTTCTTTTTTTCATTAGAATAAATTTAAACTGCTAAAATAAATATTTATTATGTACAGTATATCCTGATTAAATGACTGATTTCAAAAGCTAAAATATAATTGAAGACACATTTTTTAATAATTTCATTTATATTTCTTAAATAAATCAGAATTACTGAAAATATTCAGAATAATTTAACTCGAAGATCACTGGAAAAAAACAGGACATTTTTAAGTCGTTTTTGATGACAGTTTTTTAAATTCCGAGTGAGAAGAAAATAAATTAGGCAGGTAATACTAGTGGCGTGCATGGAAGCTGTGGAAGCGCCGCTTCCCTTTTATTTTCTAAAATATAAATAATAAATACATGTTATGTAGAACTGCACTGTTCATTCTTCTCTTGAAAAATAATTTACGCGAGTACAACAAAAATCAAATTATAACAGTTCATATTATCGTAATATAATCATAACGAAGATTTTCTAATTTGGTAAGATAAATTCTAATATTCTGGTCCTTTATTATATTTGCATTAAATTTGGACCGCTTTAATAAAAAAGGCGGACTGCGCTGATATAGAATTATTACAAAATGTAGTTTGTTTGTGCACAATTGATAGGTGAAAAATTAGAACATCAAATTTTGATTGCAAACAATCAGATTTCGTGCTTTGGTGTATATTTAGTAAGAAATAAATTTAAAAAATTAAATATAGATTTATATACTGTATATATACAGTATATAAGGTTTGGCAAATATGCCAGACTTTATCTACAAGATCTAAGAACGAATTTTAAGTCCCTATTTCATTTTATATTATTTTTTTATTTTTTTTGGACGAGATACAGATCTATTATGTCAATTTACTGTATATTTGGACAGATTCTATTACAGCTCTATATGATCTACGATGAATTTAGTAATTTTTTGTTGGAAAGCAATATGAACAAAAATGAGAAAGGGATCTTTTCTTACGTCACTTTTTTCAGAAAGAGAAGGGATCCTGTTCTTTTTCTGAAAAAAAAATTGACTTGGAGAGTCTGGCATTAAATTCGATCCAATTTTTCGGACTGATTTAATACGAAATCTTCCAAGTCAAAATTCTGCATTTATCAATAATACACAAACTATCTCTTAAATCATTACTTTTAACACACTAGCATTAAATATTTTCTAAAAATATCTTAAGAAAACAAAAAATTTTCAGAAATACAAAAAGATTTTTATAAATTTTAAAATAATAATAAATTAATAATTACATAGTAAACAAATTTCTGCGAGAATTGAACATATGCAAATGATGTCGTTACTATGCTACTGAGAAGCCCGACTATCGTCTCTATTTAAAAGAACTGAAAATCGAGAAAATGTTGACATTGCCACTAAGCTCGTCTATGTTTTTATTTATTTTAAAAGATATTAATTGAAAGTTTAGCTGACAAAATATAACTCAAATGATTTATTACGATCGAGATTTTGGTGATTTTATATATGATGGAGCTAGACATGATGAAGATGATAGACATGAGAGGAGAGGGTACGATGAAGCTAGACATGAGATAGGTTAGAATATTTGTTCTCGCGTGTCTAAATATCTAAAATTAATTTTCAGTTACGAATTTAATTTTTAAACTTCTTTTTATTTTCCAAATCAGTGGGATCAATCGTATCTATTTGTTGCATTTGTGGTGATGTCGCATGGACCAGTTATTATGGAAGTTATATTTGTAGAGACTGCTGTTCGTTTTATACCAAGTCTATATTTCACATAGCTGAATATTGGTGTACAGGTGATGATGGCAATTGCGAAATCAATCGAACACTTAAAAAAAGGTGCCATTTCTGCTGGTTAAAATGTTGTCTTCTATCCGATTTAGATACGACTAAATTTGGAGGTAAGCAGTAATTAATTTTTAAATATCGTTTTAATTTTAAAGAATTTTTTTTATTATTTTAATTTTCGTGGATATTGATTGCAGATAATTATGTGCATAAAAATAGAACGAACAGAAATAGAGCTCGTACTCCTGTAAGTAAAATTTTTTTGAATTTTTTTTTTAAATTTTTTAAATGAATTTTTTTGCTGAAAAAATTTTTTAGCTACGTATCCCACGAGAAAGCGTTCGTCAAATTCGTGAATTTTTGCAATGTCTGGACAGGAAGAGCATAGAAAACAGCGATTTTGATGAACTACCTATAATGTTTCCAAATGAAGAAAAGTTAGTAAGTACTTGTAAAATCCTCTCCATCTCTCTCTTCTAATATTTTTCCATTTTTTAATTCTTTTAACTTTCTAGTCAGACCGACTCTACCTGAGATATGCACTTTTTTTAATCATAAACGACTCTTTGTTTGGGCACGGTAATTTAATGTTAAAAAGATGTTTTTTGGATCCTTACAAGTGCAGAGTGCCTTGGTTGCAAGAATTGACCATAACGATGCTAGACCTGGCGGAGTGGATATTGAAGGATGGTATTTTTTTAAACTTACCAGCGATAAGGAGGTTAATTGAACTAGAAGGTTTGTTTTTCGCATTATTTTCTGTTAAAATATTTTATGAATTTTTTTAATTTGTTTGTTTTTAATTAATTTATTTAGATGAGGGAAATGATAATAATTGGTGGTTTCGCTATAAACTGAGAGGATTAGAGATATCGATGGAGTTTTTTCATGGTATAGTGGGGGCATGCTACGCTCAGGATGTATTTCAAAGATGGTAGATGTGATGCAAATAATTTATTTTTTATATGAAAGATTTAAATAGAAATGTGGCATTGTGTGGAAGATAGATATGTTTTTGTAAAACTTGGGCTGGTCTTCTTTTAAATTTTAGATGTTTTATGGCTATTTTTTTTAATTGGATGTTTTAAAACACTGATTTTGAAGAAAAAAATTGTCGCAAGGAGGAGTGTATTGTTTACACTCTACTATGGACTATTTTTAAATAAATTTTAAAATTTAATTAGAATATTTTGTTGTTGTTGTTGTTGTTGTTAATAATTTGTTCTAAATATTGCGTATATTGGTAATTATACTCACGAGTATCTAAACGCCATTAACAAGAGTCAGTTTAAATTCTGACAAATATAATATTTCAGTCTCCTTAACTGTAAACCTTTTTATCAACGTGATATTAATTGTAATATCAGAGGTTCTTATCCTTTTTAGATGACGGACAATCCATTGGGGGTTTGCAAATGGTCTCACTACCTTCATTTGACTGTCGAAATAATCATCGCCATTCTTTATATTAGTTGACAGTATGACTTCTGAATAAATTTTAAATATTACCAGTACCCAGATATAATCTCATATCCCCAGCGTTTGGTTCCTATACCCCGGTTAAGAACCCCTGGTTTATATGAAATTTTATGATCTTAATGAATTCGTACTTTTCCGTAGTTTTTGTGATTTTTTTAACTGTTGAATTCATTTACACATTTATGATTTTGATAAGTAGAATGAAACAGCCTGAATATATTAATTTTTAACAATCTCTAAAAGTAGAACTGGAGATCACGGTATCTAAAATTTTTCTAACGATTATAATGTGCCGGATTATGAAGTGTCAGGTTAAATGTGCCGGATTATGGATTATAAAATTATCCGAATTACATATGAAGGGTTTGGTGCAAGAACCAGTTAAGTCACAAAAGCACATTTCGAGAAAAATGAATATATATTTGGACTTACCTGGTTTTGTATCAAATTATATAAAATTTGACATACGATTGTAAAAGAGGACATAAATAACATGACAACTAAATATAAACAAAAACTGAATCATAAGTTACCACTGTGTTTTTATATATGATGCATACAACTCATTTTCAACCAAAAGTGGACTTAACTGGTTTTTGCACCAAACCCTTCATGTATTTTGCAAATCAAAATTTTCGAGCCTAATCAAATTTCGAACAGTTTTCACATCTATAATCAAAATTGTAATTTTCCGTTTAAGAAAACAAGAGCTAATTTCGTAATGCAACGTATGCATTGCTACAGAATAGTGGCTCATAAAATTGTTTGCTTTAGGTATCACAACATTATATTAAGTTTGATGCTATTTTTTAGAAGTAAACCACGGAAATTGGTTTAAGAATGTCATGCATATTAAGTGAACTTTATATAAATGTGTATACAGAGGCGTAACTAGGATTTTAGCGGCCATGGCAAATATGTAGCTTGGCGCCCTTCTTTTTGTTTTGCAAAAAAAGTAAAAAAAGAGAAACATTCATGCAGTATTTTGCAAATCAAAATTTTCGAGCCTAATCAAATTTCGAACAGTTTTCACATCTATAATCAAAATTGTAATTTTCCGTTTAAGAAAACAAGAGCTAATTTCGTAATGCAACGTATGCATTGCTACAGAATAGCGGCTCATAAAATTGTTTGCTTTAGGTATCACAACATTATATTAAGTTTGATGCTATTTTTTAGAAGTAAACCACGGAAATTGGTTTAAGAATGTCATGCATATTAAGTGAACTTTATATAAATGTGTATACAGAGGCGTAACTAGGATTTTAGCGGCCATGGAAAATATATAGCTTGGCGCCCTTCTTTTTGTTTTGCAAAAAAAGTAAAAAAAGAGAAACATTCATGCTTTTTTAAAACAAGCATGAATTTTTGTCAAAAATAATAATAATATAATGAATATGGAGGGAAACAAATTAAAGAGCATACATATCAAGTTTCTTATTATAAATTTTTATTGCTATAAAAAACAAAAACAATACAATATTATTAGTAAATTAGTTGTTTATCCAAATGGGAATTACAAGAACAATGAATAAGATTAACAACTTTTAATTAAGTTTAACTTTCCTTGCCTTAGTGTTAGCAAATTTTTCGATATGTTTATAACTTTTTAAAGATAATCAGCTCAAAGAGCCCCATATCTTTTGTGCATGTGTTTAAAATAAACAAAACTACCGACTAAGCTTCCTGCTCTGCAATGAATTGCTATTAGACCTACTATTAATGAAATCACTTGATAAAATATCTGTTTAATATAAAAAACAAAAGTTTTTATAATTTCTTTATCTAGTTTTATTTCTTATATATTTTTTAAATCAACTCTTATTTTTAATTTCTTACATACCTTCATATTTATTTCAAAAGAAATAATTAATAAAAAAAAATACTTTCTTTGTTGATATATGCAATAATGTAATCAGTGTACCTAAAGCCAAATGTTAATATGCAAATTTACAATATGCCTTAAGAGATTCTGACGGCCTTGGCAACTGCCCAAATGCCAATGCCTAGTTACAGTACGTCTCTGTGTGTATATTGTAAATATTCAAAATTATTTATTTTGTAATGTAACGCCACGATAAGTGTTAATGCATGCGATAGTTACTAAGCAATAGGAAGATTTCTAGCAAACAGTACGATACTAAAAGAAATAATTTTAATATTTCTATATATTTGATATCTATGCATTGAATTATGTTTTATGTATCCGATTTTTAAATAAATTTAAATATCAGATTTAAATGTTATTTTTTCAATTTTATTATTAAATTATTTGAGACCGATGATCTATAGCAGGAGCCCAAAATGCGGCCCGCGAGCCAAATTCAGCCCTCAAATTCTAGAAATGTGGCCCGCAATGTCAGATCATCCGCCATCTTGAATTCATAGAGATAATTTACATTTTGTAAATTTTATTATATAATTAAAAATTGTTCAGTTAAAAAAATACACGTAAAAGTGCTTTCAAATATGTTTTCATTTGAAAGCACTTATATATGCGAAAGAACTTTCTCAATCATACGTCCAAATTGTAGATCAAAATTAACTGATGAACATTTACAAGCGGTGTTAAGAATACATTCAACCGATTTAGAACCAAGGCTCAATGATATTAAAAGAAAACAATAACACACACTTCAGATTGATGAATTTATTATTATTTTTCTTTTATTTGAAATTATTTAGTTATTTTTGTTTAATTATTTTTGAAATGTGTTATTTTAAACAGTTTGTAATAATAAGTAATCATTGTCATAAATAAAGAACGATTATGATATAAAATTAATATAAATCTTTCCATTTCGTTTAACTTTTTATCGATTCGAACGTATTTTTCCATAACACTTTTTTTGGCCTGCCAAATATTTTGGAATTTAGATTTGGCCCAGTGGCGCGTTATCCTATGGGCAAAAAGGGCAATTGCCTGGGGCCTCCATCAACAGTGGGCCCCAAAGTATCCAAATCAATATTCTATAAAATCATTTTTGTAATAGAAATTTAATTTCCGATTTTTTTATCTCATATCTGGGATCCTAGATTGCAGATGTGACGCAGGTGTATGACAACATATGAAAAAAAAAATCGGAAATTAAATTTCTATCTCATATCTGGGATCCTAGATTGCAGATGTGACGCAGGTGTATGACAACATATGAAATATAAATAGTCTAGCGCAGGGCAGACGCATTGTCGTGTACAGATCAGCCCTATGCAACGATCCTATCTAATAATATATATATTTTTTTGGGACCTTAGAGTGTCATTCGGCCCCCTATTCTGCTGACGAGGCTGAACATGGGCTGAAGGACTTCAGCGGCGAAATAAGCGCGGTATACGATATCTACTACTAATCAACAATAACCAGAACAAATGTATAATTGAATTTTATTGTTTTTATTTCAAAATAAAAACTATCCCCGTGGAACGGGTCATTATAGTTGTCAATCTTAAAACCCTATATCACATTACACATAGATTATACCGGAGGCATGGAATTTCTCGCGAAGAAAATTCAACTCTGTACCCCAAATGATGATCTTAAAACCCTATATCATATTACACATAGTTAGATTATACCGGAGGCATGGAATTTCTCGCGAAGAAAATTCAACTCTGTACAGGGGGGCCCCAAATTCAAATTTGCCCAGGGCCTCATGAAACCATAACGCGCCGCTGATTTGGTCCTAGACCTAGGCAAAACTTTGGGAACTCCTGATCTATATAGGATTGTCAACTCATTCCCTTTAAAGAGCAATTTTAGACATCTTTGGTTGATTGTGAGCCCCATTTAAAATTAATGCTTAAGGGAAAGATTTTTACACGAAGTAAATACTATGAAGAGCTGATTGTACTATTTACATTTTAATTTCCTTAACTTAAAAATAGTATGACTCAATTCATGTTCAAAGTTATAAAACCATTTATAAATTGATTGTAACTTTTATAAGTTTGAAATTGAAGTTTTGTGTCGAAAAAATCGAATTTCAGTAAAATTTATTAAAACACTATAAGGTGACTGTAAAAAATTATTTTACGTCCCCTTTCCAATCAGGGAGATTACTAAGGGGACGGGGCCAGTTCCAACCACGGGCTGCACCCACACCCGTGGAGGGGGGCCGGATGGTGAAGGACGGGGATCACCGGGCCGGGCCCAGCACCCCGAAAAAAATCCGGGACCAGACCCACCATTTACTTCTCATGAAATTAAAGGTGTATCTTCAGTAATTTCATCAGTCTGTTATTAAATTTTTTTGCAAATATTTTATGTAAAATTTAAAAATTTGTTTCTTTTTCATATGTTGTATTTTACTGTTTAAAAAATTTTTATATCAATTAGTAAAATGTAAAATATAGATTATTAAATCATTTCTTAACAATTTTAACTAAAGGTAATGATCAATTTATATCACAGATATATAACCTGATTTTAGTTTATGCTGTAACGTAAGTGATAGTATAAATCAAAATAAATCCTCTCAAATTGATAACTGTTACATAAATGATAATCAATAGTTCCCACACAATAATAAATGCCATAAGATAATTTTAGTATTCTTAAATCCATTGTTAAATATTATACTAATATAATCGTTCATTTTCTTGGTTATCTCAGATGCATTTGTCAAGTGAATTACAATAATAGGAGAGACTAAAGTCATCTTATTATTACAAATATTAAACTGAAAGAGAATAAACTGAAATGATATATAATGAATGCTAGCTATATTCATCAGATTAATTAATGAATCAAATTAAAATTTTTATATTCTTTAATCTCATTTTATATTCTTAAACACACACCAATTTCTGTATTATAAAAATTTTTTTGATGGTGTCTTCATAGTGTACCTTTTCCTGCATTAATATTGCAATGATTTATTTAAAATAGAATTATTTAAATAGTTTTTAATTAAACAAATTTAGTTTGGCTCTTCCATGCAATATATCTTCCAGATAGTCATATGTTAAAGTATTTGCTTTCCATCTTGTAGAATCCCAGTTCAATTCCAGGTCCCACGCTTAAATTTTTCAGAAAGGGTCTGTTGAATCCTATCTTTCAATCTTCCAATTCACTCCATCATGGGTTTAGCACACATGTGATGGACTCTAAAACTGGCCACAAACAGAAACAGAATATCCCAAGTGTGATTTGACAGCTTAATTGAAACTAACCTTACCCTAATCCAAGCAACATATTCATTATGATATTTTAAAATAGTAAAATTAACATTTTATAATTAAGTACAGTATTTTATTAACAATATAAAATTTTATAATAATCTAATGACTACTCTCATAAATAACAATAATTACAAAAAAATACAAGTTTCATTGATTTTATTTAATATTTAGCATGGTTATTCTCAGATACTGAGAGCCGTCTTTTTATACAAGCTCCAATAAAAGGAGTTATTTCACATATTAAAAAATCATATTTGTAATAAAATTTCAAAATAATTTCAAATATTCATACTGATAACAGTCTATATAAAATAACAAAACCATTGAAATTATGCAAATACCATCTTACAGCAATTTCCTAGGTCTATATACAATCACAAATCTAAATAAGTATAAAATTTAAATATTAAAAAATATTCCCTATTAAAAAATATAACACTCCAAAACCAAGCACTGGTTTGATATGACATTGAATTTATTCTTTAAACATAAAATGATTTATATTTCAAAAAACATGTTTTTATAGTATTCAAATATTCAAATAAAATTATTATAAAATTACCAAAATTATTTAATGAAAATAACTATTGTTTTAATTACAATATGCTATAACTTAATTTTATTTAAAATAGTAGTCCTCTCAAAAATAATAATTGTATCAAATATCGAAATAATTAACTTTCAGAATAATATCTTTTTCTTAAAGTTCGATATTTTTTTAACATATATAAAGCTTCCAATTCTTTAATTATGTATTGACCACGAGCTATACACATTTCAATCTGAACTGGATCCGTCATATCTTTGTTCTTTAGAAAGGCTGCTTTTAAGCGTGAGCGGAAATAATCATAGCCTCTAGGATAGTCTTTCCCGAGGTGAAGTAACTATAGAATATAATATAAATATAAATTATATTTTATAGAAATAATAAATTATTATAAGTTAAATTATTTTTTTAATTCATGAAATAATGAAGATGTTCGTGAATATAGCATAAAAAACTTTCCTCTATGATAATTTTAATAACGCGAAATATATATTTTATTATATTTATGATAATATTTAAATATTAATTTTCCTCTAACTACATGTATTAATTAATTAATTAATTAATTCTTACTTTGTTTATTGTATTTATTCTATAATCAATAATGTTGTTCTTGGAAATGCGTATTTTTTATGAATAATTACCATGACAGTTCAATACATTAATAAACTAATTGTGTTTGTATTTTTCCATTAATTATTTTCTATATTAAAAAAGATAAATCTTAAATATTTTATAAAAATGATGTTAGAAGTTAGCATTTATTTATATTTCTTTTTTTAACAAAAAAATTCGTAATTATCTTAACAAATTACTATATTTTTATTAATAAAGAATTTTATAACGGTTTCATTTTATAAAAAATGTATATATGATTCCTTAGTTAACAGATTTTTCATACATCAAGATAATTTTATCTTAGTTTCATTAAAGTATTAATTCGCATTTTATGGCTGTCAGGATTATTTTTATAACGGTTTCATTTTATTAAAAATATATATGATTCCTTAGTTAACAGATTTTTCATACATTAAGATAATTTTATCTTAGTTTCATTAAAGTATTAATTCGCATTTTATGGCTGTCAGGATTGTCTTGCTCAGTGCATTTTAATGGCAACTGTAGAAAAATGCAATTGTACTTTTCATCGATTTGCTTTACTATATGGAGATATTCCTTGCAAGAAAGATAAAGGTTCCCCTAATATACAGATTTTTTCCATCTTAATTATTATAATATTTAAAAAAAGAGTGTTTATTAATATAAAAAATGATTCAATTTAATAGAAAACTGTCTCTTCAACAATATGTCTTCTTATAAAGAATCGTGCTATAAATATTGCGGAATGCCTTGCGAGTAAGTTTAATATTTTATTAATAAATAAAGTAGTAATAATAATTTATGTTATAACTGAAATTTCCTTATTCCCGCAGGAAAACGACTTATGATTATATAGCTGTAGATTCTCATAAATTACAAAAGGTAAGAAAAAATGATAACAAAAATTAAGTTATATCGTAGATAAATCATTAAAATTATTATTATTTGTGAAAATCCTTTAGGCATCATTACAATATGATGACAAATTGCTTTCGTTTGTAAAACATCATAAGGGAGAATGGTATGTGAATATCATTTAAAATTCCTGAATCTGCTATAGATTTCTTTTAAATCAAATTTTTATAAAATTAAAATATAATTTTATTTACCAACCTTTTTTTCTTTCGTAAAAAAAATAATGAATATAAATGTATTTTTTAAATGTAAGTTTAAATAGAAAGAAAATAAATTTGGTATATTTTTCAACATTAATATAATTATTATATGGTGTTTTCATATTCTCTTTATAATTTATATTCAGCAACTTAGTATGTATCAAAGTTTATTATGGAACATCAGAAAGCACCGAACTGATCCATAGTAAAAAATTTCAGGTACTTGTATACATTTTATATATTTATGATGACGGCAACAACAAAATACGTTTACTTCAAATATATTTTTTTTATAATAAGATATTTCTGTTTACAGTTTATTGAACTCTTTAGTCACATTGGAGGATATACAGGCTTATGGTTGGGATTTTCATTTTGGTGGCTTTTTGACAACAGTCGAATGATAATTTATGGTGAATATTTGTCAAAGAAAGAAAAACATTCTCATTCTCACGTTGTTCCTTTCAATAAAAAATAAAAAGTGTTTACTTTAAACTACGAATACCGATTTCAAATACAAATTCAAATATTTTTACTTTTGAATAACGTTTATATTGAATATAATAAAATCACTAAAATAAATGTTTTAGATAGCACTTTTGACTATTCAAACTTTAAAACATCATTTAAATTCTTCTCATAAAACTATAAATTCTAAATAGATCAATAAAAAATGAACTATTTTAAAATACAATAAAATAAATATTAATTATATTCATCTATCGATGTTTATAAACATGTAACAATATGAAATTTATGATAAATATTTCTTAATTTACTGTAGATGTTATATGGAATATATATTTATAAAATACATTCGTTTAGACATAATTAAAATATTTTATTATATTTTGTTATACATTAATATATTAGATATATGATAATCTTGAAATTTGTATAGCCATATATTTGTGAAGAATATCTAAAATATTCTGTTTATATTGTTTCTAATATACTTTAAAATAAACAAAGATAATTAATTAAAATTTACGAGAATTTTTATTTTGATTTATAATACAGTGGTACCTCGGTATACGTCCTTAATCCGTTCCAGATCCTTGGACTTATACCAAACAGGACGTATACCAAACGAATTTTCCCATAAGAAATAAACGGAAAATGATTAATCCGTTCCCATAAAAAAAATCCTATTGTTATTGACATATAACATTGTTGGTTTGTATAAAATAATTTAAGCACTGCTTAATACTAAAATACATAAATACAAAAGCAATTAGATGAAATAAATGAAAATTAAACGTTTTAGCCGATTTAATAACGTCTTTGTTTTTCACAATCGTAGATACCGTCGTTCACAACATACGGTATGCAGCAGCCAAGTCCCGGACACACATGTCACCTTCATACTTTTCAACAATCTCTTTTTTCACCTTCATGGTGATTCTAACCATTTTTTTCGTTGATTGGCCCTTCTCATTAACTTTCTTAGAACTCAGGGTTAATGAATTTATTAAAAATTTACTCGAAAAAACACAAAATCACGTGAAAATTCAAAGAGCGTTATAGCGCGGGTTGTTCACTGAATGTTAGAAATTGGCGTACTGACGCTCGTGCTCAATCGTGGTATTGTCTCGAGAGAGGTAAACAAAGGTAGCACGCGAGTCGGTCGTACTCCAAACAAAGGTCGTATAACATGCAAAATTTTTCGCGTCCAAACAGGATGTATACCAAGTTGGACTTATTCCAAAGCGGACGTATACCGAGGTATCACTGTATAGCAAATATTAAGTTTCAAATTCTCATTATCCCTAAAAGAGTTTTATTTGAAACGATAGTGGAGTGTTCATGTATATGTATAAATACTGTATTTAAAAAATATAAATAATGTAGGCCTATATACTTTACCATTTAAAAACATACTTACAAAATGTAGCCCGCAAAAAATTTCTGGCGATTAACTTGAATTCTATACATGGAAATCTAATATAATAATCATATATTTTTTGTGTTTTCCCCATTCTTTCAAGAATGGGATAGACGTCATACACCATCTGACCTGCATATAGTAAGGAGGACTAAAAGATATGAAAAAAAAAAAATATTTTTTCCTCTAATGGCCTATCACACTTTTGATTCTCTTTCACTCTTTTTTCAATTTCATAGTATTGGCTCTTTTATTCTTTGTATACAATTCTCTATATATCTGCCGCCTGAGGCAAACTAGAATTTTACCGCTTCTTTAAGAAACTATTTACTAGAATTTCTTTCTATAATTTTACTTTATTGTTGGGGTCCTCTTAAGCTTAGAAATTCTAAATTGACAAGCCAAAAATTTACAATATTTATTTTTATACATTTATTTGCTAAAAGTCAATACCTAATATATTCGCTTCATGAAGCGATCCTACGTTTCTCATTTCACTCTCTATTCTTCTATGGATAAAACCAATGGATAAAACCACTAAATAAAGCCATTATATTTTTTATTTTGATATACTATGATATCTTCCAAGATTATGGAGAAAACTTCTCTCCTAAACAAACACCTTAGATATAATTGAATTCTATTCAAACTTCTATGTTATAATTTGAAGATTTTCTTAAAAATTCTTATAAATAAATTTTGTATATGTTCAATGTCAAACTCAACATGTCAATTTTTAAATTATTCTATAAATTTGATGGTCAGTCTATCTTTCAATTTATTAGAAATTAATAAGATACACAAGAGACTTCGTTTTCATTTTAATTTTATGCATTTTCTAACTTTTAAAATATTAAGTTGAAAAATCATTCAAAATCTCCTCTTCTTTTCTTTTATTTTAGGCCTCTTTCCAACCGAAAGTTACTAAATGGGGTTACCATTCTATATTTCATCAAGAACTATCTATATTTGTGATGGGAGTCTTTATTTTAATGTCACTTTTCAATTGTTTGGAGATTATTAAGTGACAGAGCCATTACAAACTCTATCACAGGAGCACGCCTATCCCATGTGGAACGAATCTTTTTTTTTGTTTAGGCTGCTTTCCTAGGTAGAAAAGCATTGTAATGCCTACCATATTTCACTCGTAACTGTAATGAGATCTGCCATGAAATAAAGAGTGGGATTTAACACGTTAGGCTCCGATATATATTCTGTAAAAGTGTGTAGATATGGATTTCGTAACTGAATCTAGATTCTCCAGTTAGTAAGTTAATGCTTTACCACCAGTACATCGGCCGACTATCCATGGTAAGTAATATTTTCTAAAAATTCCTGAGAAGGAATTTTCGCGGAAAATTCGTAATTATAAAATTTTCAATTCCAGCAAAAATAGAAATATTTTCCGAGAAATTCAAGATTATTTTATTCATCATCTCCCCAATTACAATATTTCAACTGCTGAGCTAATTATTGTATTCGTAACTTAATAAATTATTACACGAGAGGATTATTTGTCATAATATAAGTACGGTATTATACTGTATATCATTAGAACCTTCAGAGTATTTAGTTTTATAATAATTTTATCTGATATACTTGATTATACTTTATATGACTAAAAAGTTGTTAAAGCTCCTTATTTATTTATTTTTTTAATAAAAAGTCACTCAAAATCCCATGTCCGGATTATAATGAAATTAATAAAGATTGAAGTATATAAGATTTTATCTTATATATTTTAAGTGAATCTTAAAAATTTCACAGTAATATATTGAATTTTGGGCTTGGTGGCCTGTGAACATTTTCAAACAGATAAATCAAGGAATAAGTTATATAATTTATCGGAGTGTCTACTATTTATTTATATCTCTAAAGGAAAATTATCTGAAATTAATAACAAAATAATATTTAAATATATTTGATATATCAATAAATTGTATGAAAATTATTTATTTTATTGCATCTTTAAATACTGTAATTTCATCGTTAAGGGCGCCACCAGGTTGTTATGCCAAGATGTGTACGAAGCAAAAACATCTCTCTTCTTTCAAATCCCACAGTGATTTGCTAGTATAGCAATCTCGTTTATTGTGAGCAAATGACATATATTGTAGAGTGTGAGTGATTTAGTTGACTTTAAATTGTATATTAAATCAATAAAATGTTCGTGAATTCCCAGGAATTGCATTTACCATTGCTGATTCCCGAAGATTAAAAATGTCAAGAATACAGAAATCCTACATGGAAAATATCAAATATCGTATATCAGGATTACAGCTTGAAAGTGCTAGGAATTTCACTTGGAGGATGGAGATCAACTCTTTTGATTTTTTCTGAAATAATTCGATGTTTACCCCATTGATTTCCAGTACTATTTTTTGACGACGCTTCATTGTTGCGGACAATTCATCTTTCTAAGTTTTATGTTGCACTCCATCTTTGTCAAATACTAAGCAGGCTATTTAAGTGCTTACCACGGGCCACCAATACTCCTGGTGGGCTGGGCCATCAGATGAATAATGGAGCTTAACGACTTGGCGCGAATTTTGAAATAAATCTGAAATTGAAATTTGAACCAGTGTGTATCCCTCAATATAAAATCTATTTGGCATATCATTCGGAAAATCCTAGAATTGTTGTTGTTGTTGGGGTTTTTGGCGCATCAGCAACAAAGGCTATAGTGCACCAGGAAGCGGTAAATGTAGTTTGTCAAGGTTTGGGGCCAGTTCCAATCACGGGTTGCCCCCACACCCGTGGGCGGGGGCCGGATGATGAAGGACGGGAATCTCTGGGCCGGGCCCAACACCCGGAAAAAACTTTTCAGGAGTTACCAGAACCGGGATGCGAACCCGGTCCTCCTGTTGGCACGCCGAAGCGTTACTATTCGGCCATCCGGCCGCGATCCCAGAATTGAACCCGATCCTCCAAATGATGTGTCAAAACATAAGGTTATTCAAATAGCAATCCGAGAAACTCGAGATGACTGAAATATCTGAAATGTTGCTTATCAGCTTCTATTTTTTTTTTATTCATTTTCTAATCATTTGCTGATTGTAAAGTGAAAGAGACATTTCAGCCTATAGCATGAATTGCACATAATCATAGTGGGATCAGCCTATTTTTAAAAATAGGGATCAACGATCTTGTCATGTTTATTTGTATGCCGAAATGGCAACAATGATGATAATATGTTTCTGTACTTCTCAGGTGGCAACACCACCAAGATATCCATGTGTATAGGCGTGATCAAAAAGTCTAACGTGTTAAACTCGTTTTTAACGAAGCGGTCAAAAACTAATTTTATTATGCACTGTGCATGTTCCATAGCTGTGTCGTATCGCACGAAAGTCTAACGAAGCCACAGATTTCTATACATAGATGGCTCACTCGTTATTTAAAAGTGAAACCGTAAACAGTGGGGTCAATGATGGGGTATTTTCACGAATGTTATAGAAAATTGGCTCTATTTTGGTGGCCAGACTAACACATTTATTTTAAAAAATGTGATGAACAGATCCTAATAGTTAATAAAAAGAATGTAGTACCCAAAGATGGGATATTGAATCATTTTTTTATTATAATTTTTTATAAATATACGTTTTCAATAATTCAATGAAGTGCTCAATATGCTCCAATTTTCGCATTTTTCTAATCGTTTAATATTTCGAGGAAAGAAAAAAATAGATTTAAAGGCCATCGAGAGTGAATTGTCAAAAAAATCATTATTATATGTATTTATGCTAAAAAATGTAAAGTTATGAAAAAATAACAAACACAAACATAATGAATAAAATTTTATTTTATTGACAAAGATTATAATCAAGCAATAAACAAGAACATAGTTACACTATTAATAGCAAATAATAGCACTATTAATACAAATTAATATAAGGCAACATTTTAGTTTACCTGCCACAATGCGATAAAATAGATGGATATATGAATTCTTATTGAATATTTCTAATGTTTAAGCTTAAAATTTTCTTAAATTATTACATACCTTTAATTATCTATTAAATCGATACAGTTGGAAATACAACAACAACATCAATTTCTTATTTTAAGCAGTGAAAGAATCTTCCCAAATGAAAAGCATTTCCTACCTTCTATCACCTTATATTTTCCCATTCTTACATCCATATGCTAAAAAATATATATCAATAACGCAAAAAACAAAAAAAGCAATCACAAATAGCAGGAAATGTATTCAACTAACGACTCAGAACGTAGACTCCGTCTTTGTTTCCAGCGGTTTCCTTTGTTCAGCGGCTTCCGGTCAGCCTCACAGGTCAGGGGAGAATAATAGAAAGCAACTATCTATGGTATAGAAATTTGTGAACGAAGCTAACGAAAGAAATAGCAAATTTACTTCGTGAAAACATGGCGGCCCCCAGTGTAACACACGAATTAAAATATACAAGAGACGAAAAATGGATAATGTCGTATATGATACAATGTACGATAAATAATGGTAAGTTATTTTTCAATAAAATCTATTTATTAGATGATATTTTGCTATTAGTCATTTCAGAATTCGAGTATGTCCTATAATCTAACTGAAAATTTGTTAAATAAAATTAAGGCTAGTTAGTTAATTATTTAGAATTATTCAGTGATCTATTTCTTCATCAGAATTATCAGAAAAAAATGCATCTTCCAAACATATCTTGTTTTGAAGATTTTACGCCCCCTTTTCAATCAGGGAGATTACTAAGGGGGCGGGGCCTCCCCCCCTTTCCAATCAGGGAGATTACTAAGGGGGCGGGGCCAGTTTCCAACACTAGGCTGCACCCACACCTGTGGAGAGGGCCGGATGGTGAAGGACGGGGATAACTGAGCCGGTTCTAGTACCCCGAAAAAAATCCGGGACGCGAACCCAGGTCTTACTGCGTGGCATGCCGACAGCGTTACCACTCGGCCATCCGGCCTCCTCTTCCAAACATTTGAAAGCTCCTATTAAAACTTCCTTACAGACGCCCATGTTGTATCTAGATCGGCCCGGTCAAAAAGTATATACCATAATGAGGCTAACTCAACGTGAGAAAAGTTTAACGCTTTAGACTTTTTGAACGCCCCCTATAAAAGTGCCTTACTGTAGTGGCAACACTACTTCTTGTCTTGGCACTGTGTCGTTCGATATACGACTCTATCATGATCCACGCTCTGTACTTCCTGTAAAAATGTAGATATTAAACTTCTGAATACAGTCCAATCGCATCTTGTGTTAATATCCCAGATAAATAGCATAATAGATCTGATCAGCATGGCGCATCAAGCGGGGTTGCACCCCGCTTGATGGATCGGATGCGACTGCCCTTCAGCGGGATCAGCCGGATCGTCAAAGATGGGGATTGACGTGCCAGGCACGGACCTCATGATAACATTTTGAAGGTGCCCTTCAGCGGGATCGTCAAAGATGGGGATTGACGTGCCAGGCACGGACCTCATGATAACATTTTGAAGGGGTAAAACCCAAGATTCGAATCCGGGTTCTCCAGAATGGAAAGCCGAAGCGTTTCCTACGCGACCAATACGGCCGACTCAAATAACACATTTGATTCCTGTAATTATAATTATTATTATTATTTGACATTAGTTTTTATAAATATTTATTTTAATTTCATTATTGTTTTTGTCTCAGGAAAAAAGTTTATAATACAAGATATATCCAATTTTCTCGCTGTTTTGTTTTCAATTTTTAGTACAGATAAATACTGTATCTCAATCTATTGATAGTTTGGTTCATACTATTTCTAAGATAGTTTTTACAAATTTTAATTTAGAAATTGCCTCTCAGATGAAGCTACTCTAACTGGAATAGTTAAAAACAAAATAATTTCTAAACATAATTCATCAAAAGATATAGCTAGCAAATTATCAATTAGAAATAAATTTAAAAATTCAAAAATAGTTTTGCAAGATTCCAAACTTTTCTCCAAAATATATCTTGCAGAAAGTACCTGATATTTCAATTTATCGCTAAAAATCATCATACACTTATTGATGAAATGATAGAAATCGTTTATGGCCTTTTTGGCTGACATGAACCGTTCAACTCGATAAAATGTTAATTGATGTCATGTTTTCATCATTAAAATTAACACATGTCGTTTATCGGAAACTTGATTTTGAAACATCAACTATATTCTTTCACTTCCACTTCTGAATTTCTTTTTTGCAACTTCTCCTTTTTATTTTGCATTTTTCGATTTTTGACGATGAATAATGATAACTCATTTGGCTTATTAGCTTTGGATGTTGATATATCTGATCCAGAATGAAAATAATCCATTGATGTTTTAGTTATTAAGAACAATCTATTTTTGTTTTTTTTTTTAATTCAGATTTCAGTGACTTTCTTCAACAGACTTCAACTCCAGATTGACTGCGTGGAAACGCTTTGGCTTTCCACTCTGGAGGCTGGGTTCCACCCCTTGAAAATATTTATCATGGAGTCCAGGCCCAGCCCGTTGATCTCCGTCTTCCACAATCCGGCTGATCCCTCTGCAGGAGTGGGCAGCGTGTGGAAGGGCTTGTTTCGCCCTGTCACAAAGTATTCTTCCAGAATGGAGTGTGAAGTCATGTATTGGCCAAAAAAAATGGACGGGGCCTGGACCCATTATAAACATTTTCAAGCGGTGAAACCCGAGACTTGAATCCTGGTCCTCCAGAGTGGAAATTCGAAGCGTTTCCTCACGGTCAATCCGGCTGACTTTCAATAAGTATAGTCAACGATCTTGGGTATAGTACAGCAGCCGGATGGCCGAGTGATAACACGTTGGTATGCCATGGAAGACCTGAGTCCGGCATCTCCTGAGTTTTTTCGGAGTTCTGGGCCCGGCTCAGTGATTACCATCCTTTACTATCCGGTCCCCCTCCACAGGTGTGGGTGCAGCCCATGGTTGGAAATAGTCCCGCCTCTTAGTAATCTCCCTGATTTGAAAAAAGGCAAAAAAATGCCAAAAAAGTAGGTATAGTATACAATATCACAATTTTACAAATTTCAATATTCCTCCAAATAGTCTTTTCAAAATCAATGAGTGGAAAGAGATATAGCAGGAATGGCCGCACTTCTTGTCACTTCCTGCTATATAGGAGAATCTTAGATACTTGAGAGCCGCAATCGATTTCTTTCTGGGTCAATAAGAGACGCATCAATTTTTTCCGGGTAATCTTAACAATGGTTTCAAAAATTGTTTATCATATACTGTATTTCACATGCATTTATTTCGTATAGTTGCATATTACTACTACTAACAATAAATGAACAAATTATTGTTCGTCCACGAAACCCGCGCCTAGCTAAGGTGGATGAGTCCAAACGCGAAAGAGAGTCGCAGTCGGTATAATAACGGGTGGAAATATTGAATTAATATTATACTGTATTAAATTCTGTTAAATATACTATTTCCAATGTCAAAACTAATCATTTAGCATTACAATAACTTTCATTCAACTTCAGTTATCTTGCGTTTGAAAACATCCATATGCGAAGGACATTACATTAAACTTCCATTCAACTTCAGTTATCTTGCATTTGAAAAATTCTGTTAGATATACTATTTCCAACATCAAAACTAATCATTTAGCATTCGACATTACAATAACTTCCATTCAACTTTAATTAATCATTTAGCATTCGACATTACAATAAACTTCCATTCAACTTCAGTTTTCTTGCGTTTGAAAACATCCATGTGCGAAGCTGTCATCCCTATTTTGTCTGGACTCATTCAGTTAGCACATGCGTTCTTGCGTCGATGGTCGCGGCTAAGCTGGTTGGACAGTACAAATATATTATTTTTTTAAATTAAATACTTATTTGCTTCCATATTAGCTATTGACTATCCTGGCATGGATCCATATTGAAGGTACTAAAGAGTCGCAATTTGGCCACCAACATGGTTTCTGGACATATAGGTTTCTGAACCTTCTGGAAATTGTAAAGTTGTATTAAAGAACAACGACTAGAACTGTAGAAGAAATCAACATGCAAATAAAGCTAAATTTTTCCTAATATACTGTATCAGTGGCATAGCTACATATTCAGTGCTCTGGAGTAAGTAAATTGATGCGCCCCTTGTGTATAAAATTTGTAATTAACTCCAAATGGGTAAAGGGCTTTGCCTTATTTTTTCTGTCCTAAGACAGAAAAAATAAATGGCGCGTACCCCCAACTGATTGAGCAAATATCTATTGTAATTAGTGTTTTAAAGAGGAAATAAGGCCTTATGTAAATATCCAAAAAAGCTATAATTGCACATTATTTTTATTATAAACTAGATACATAATTTATTTTTCTTATTAAATTTATGAGAAGAATGGGAATGCATATTTATTTTTCTAATTAAAATTTAATGAGAAGAATGGGCTTGCATTTTGTTTAATAATTTCCGAAAATGCTGGTTTGATGTTATCTGACACTGCGATACGAAGGTCTGGTTCTAAATTTAATTTATTTAGATATTTAGTTTTAATATTCAGTGATCTAGCAGCTTGTAAAGTTACAAACAATATATAAAAATTGTTTCCACTGTACCCCCAGGAATAGTCTTGTGTATCCCCTGGAGTATGCGTACCCTACTTTGGAGACCACTAGCCTAAAGCAATACAAAACAGGTCATGGTAAAAATATGGAGATTATCTCTAAAGAAAACAGAAAAGTAGAAACAAAAAAAAAAAAACTCTGTGTAACATCGACACCTATCTCAAACATTCGATTTGACAATTATGAGCACTTGCCTGAACACGCCAATAAAAAAAAATAGGAGTAAGTTAAGCATAAAAGGATTTCTTATAATAAAATGCACAAACAACAACAATTATTTAAATTATCACATTAAAAAATAAAATTTACTATCGTTATTTTCCCATTATTTTATTACACTATTAAGAAAGTGCAAATAATTATAATGCATTCTAATATAAATGTAACTAAATTTTTCTCGAAATAAATACGATTTGTATTTATTTCGAGAAAAATTATTTCTGATTGTTCTCATCCCAATGTTGTCATATGACAATATATTAAAAATTTCTTTTTGTAAATATCAACAAAGTTTTTTCATATTGTAGTTTTTTCATATCTAGATATTTTAAAACGCAAAAATTAACAAAAGAATTTTTATCAATTAATAGTAATTTGGGCTGGAAGGGTCAGAACAGCAGATGTGTTGTTTTGCTGATTTTTAGTGGCAACTCAAAAGTTCAGACACTGTTGGAGTCACGTAGAAGTAAAGACGACTATTGTAAATAATAAAACCAAAATGTTTATTAACACTAAATTAAAACATATAAAAAAGAATTTTCACGAAGAATACTCTAGACTAGGGGTGGGCAACCTCCGGCCCGCGGGCCACATTATTATATCTAATACCAATGCTATGTATACTTACATATTTGTACCTTCTCTTTTTTTAAATAAATACTATTATTATCAATTGTTTTTGTTTTGGCCCGTGGCCCGCCATAAATTTTTCTATACGGCCCCCTACAAAAAAAAGGTTGCCCACCCCTGCTCTAGACAGGGGTTCCCAACGGGGTCGGTATCGACCACCTGGTGGTCGATGAAATTTTAAAGGGGGTCGATGATGATCAAGAGTTATTGGGATTATTGGGGGATGATTGATGATTGGGATTATTGGGGGTCGATAGCCGAATATGCACCGGCGATTGATCGGCATTATTATTGGGATTATTGGGGGATGATTTGGATTATTGGGGGTCGATAGCCGAATATGCACCGGCGATTGATCGGCATAATCAAGATAAAAATTCCATTGATTACAAAAAATTTATTAATAAAATCGATAATTAATTGGGGAATTTGAAATTAATTACATGTATAATAAAAATAGACAAGTTATTAAGTATTTTAATTAAAAAAATAACCGTTGAGAGCATTAATTAATAAGCCGTATTTTGAAAGATAAATTATTATACTGTATATTATTTACAATGCGCATGCTCTTAAAAATTGATAACACTATTTTATTTAACTGGAAATTTGTTTTAAAAATAGGTTTATTTAGGCTTGTATATAATACAATTATATAAATTAATAAATAAAAATAATTTAGTCGAATCCTTTATAAATATAATATTTTTTTCTTTTAAAATGTGTGTAAGGAAGAAATCATATGAAATAAATATAATGGGAAATTACACTAAAATTATTTAATATATTTTAAAAACCAATAATATTTTTTAAAATATATTAATTTTTTATGCAATAAGTGCAATATAAAAAAGCAAAACGCAGGAAGCATAGTCCAAATAATAATAAAACATAAATCTAATAAACCATTTTTTAAAACTTTTGTTTATATTCTTGTTCTAACTGTTATCTTTAAGTTATTTATCTACAATTATTTATGTTATAATGATGTTAAAATAATAAAACATAAATCTAATAAACCATTTTTTAAAACTGTTTATATTCTTTGTTCTAACTGTTATCTTTAAGTTATTTATCTACAATTATTTATGTTATAATGATGTTGTATGCTGTATATTATAGAGTAAAATGTTAGGGGGGTCGATAAAGAAAACCAATCTTTTAAAAGGGGTCGATGCAAGAAAAAGGTTGGGAATCCCTGCTCTAGACAATTACACGAATGGATATTCACAAAATATTAATTCGGATAAAAATCGATTAAATCGAGAAAAACCAATGAAATCTTTCGAAGTACATTTACAATAGCCTATCCTAATCTTAATGAAATTTTGGCGCGTATATAAATGATACCTTTAGAGAGAGAAATTATTGCTTCTATTCTTCTTCAAAATTTTGATTCCACGGGTTTTACGATGAATTAGACCACCTGAATTAGACGAACAGTTACTACAAGACGAGACACTGAAGGATATATCTGGACAAGATGACACGCACATGCAAAAAGCCCCGAGACAAGACTGACTGTTAAACTTCCAAAGTGTCATCCGTTCCTGCCCCTCGATATCGCCACCGTTCTCGACAAATGAGGGGAGTTCGAATTATTCCTGGAATCCCATTCGCTCCGTTTGATATTTTCATTTCCCCGGAAGTGGCGGCAGAAACTGTCAAAATTTTGATTTTTATGGCTCGTTGTTGGGAGACCCGGTTAACTTTGATCTCCTTCCTATCAGTTGTAAAGACTTTTCTCTCTCTCAGCATTGTTTATAAAAGGTTTTGTAATTAAGGCGGATAAAATTCTTTCTCGGGCAAAAAAGGTCATTCAAAATTCAAGTCTATAAAGATTTTCTTGGCTTGTTAGCTTTTCTTTGTTCTTAGGAATTACATAGCTTTAAAAGAGCATCTTTTTAATAAATTATAATCACAACATTGATTTAATAGTGTATTCTAACATTATATAAATGCTCACCATCTATATACTGTTTATATAGATAGTGCGACATAATACTAGAAACATTCGTTTAAACATATATATATTCTGACATTCGCGATTTAATATTATAATGTTTAGCAAAGTATATAATTATTATTATCTTGGAATATTACAAAAGTTATAACAATATATACTGTATATATACATACACACAACACAGTATATGTAGATAGATTAAGAAAGGTAAAGCGAACGGTCGACTTCGAAAGATAGTACTCAAAACCGGTGACAGTAATGTATTATTAATCTGTGACCTGCACAATGTCTTTGGGACGAACACGTGTGCACAAATCGTTATGTGATTGTATGACCTTGGAGGAAAGCAGGCACTTGCATGGACATTTCTATGGCCGATCTGTCGGAGCTAATGGTACGCTTTTTGTCCCCGGTGACTATTTATGGAGACCTGCACAATGTCTTTGGGACGAACTCGTGTGCACAAATCGTTATGTGATTGTATGACCTTGGAGGAAAGCAGGCACTTGCATGGACACTGCATCCCGTCTGAGCCATCATAGCTCACACGGGATGCAATTTTCCATACAAGTGCCTGCTTTCCTCCAAGGTCATACAATTAAGACGAATACGCAAAAAGGGGGAGAAAAACAAGGGTTGATGGAATCTCACAATCTTATATTTGATGATAAAAAAAAACTTACCACAATTTAGATTTTTGCATCATAAAATTTACTTACTGAAATAAGTAAATTGTTAGAAAAGTAACTAAGTTATGATGTAAATATTTTAAAAGGAAAATAGAAATAATGAAAACTTACTTTCTTAAGATGATGAAATTTAGCAGAAAATAAGAGAACAGAGCAACACTTATTATTTCTGAAAGAAAAATTATGCTTAATAATTGTTTAAAAATACTGTATTTAATAAATGAACAATATATATACAGTGCATATAATAATTTACTTGCATAATTTTATAGAAAAATAATATTAAATAAATTCAAGACCACAATCAGTAATTTTCCCATGTACATTGATTTGAGTATTTTCATAAACAACTGTAATATTTAATAAAGTTGTATTATCATCTGTACTTTTCTTCAATAATAAACAATAGTCAACAAATCTTTTCCATTGTTTACCCATGAAATCAAATGTTATATTTGTTTGCATAGCTTTATTTGCTAGATTTTCAGGTTGTGTATTGTTTTTCATTAAAGCTTGTTTAGTGACAATTAAACTCAGATTATAATCATCAACTAGTTTCTTTAAAGAAGTCACCATAGATGCATAATAATCTTCTAATTTCTTATAATTATCCATATAATTCATTCTATCCAACCAATAAAATGCCGAAATGCTGTCTATAAGCAAAACACCAATATCATTTGTTGCCAATAATTTATCCAAGGAACATAATGTAATAAGCAATTGTTCACTATTTGAACATTTTATGATGTGCAATTTTTGCAGTCTCTCTTTAACAAAGTTCAAGACATCATTAACACACAAAGTGGTAATGTTGTCACCTCTTTTTGAATTTGCCTGATGAATTCTCTTCTCTATTAAAGTAACTAATCGCAACAAGTTGAAATGATAGTCAGTATCTATAAGTAAACAATTACATTCTATGCCGTTCAGCTGTATATCATTCCAAGACTTTGGGAGTATGCATCGTGCAATAAAATGATATAACATTTCAGTTTTACCAGATCCTGCTTTGCCATATATTTCAATTACTTGTTTTGGTTTCAAGTTTGCAAAGATGGTAGGTTCTAGATTGGCCAAATAATCTCGTGGTCCAAGTCTTGCCAATAGCTGCAAAAAAATTTTTCATTTAAACTAATTATAAATAAATAAGAATAAATTTATTCTTAAGAAATATGTTTAAAAATAAAATCAATTTCAAATTTTATTCTTAATTATTTTTAACACAACAATTTTGATCCATAAAATATTTAAAATTTTTAACAAAACTAAAAAATTTTTACAATTAAAAAATATTAACACTCCTGGAATTTAATATATTTCCAGGAGAAATTTTTTAGAATAATTTTTATAATTAAATTGATATTTATTGACAGTTGAAATATTAATGGCCCAAGTATTAAATTTTACATGTACTTTATGGTTAAGTGTATTCAACACATTACGTTCGGTTGCAAGCTACTTGCACAAACAGATTACCTGCACAGACATAACCAAGTAGCAAACATAATACATCAAAAGCTTGCAACCAAATACAAATTAATAAACACACTCACACCATACTACAAATACATACCAGACACAATCCCAAACACAAATTAATGAACACACTCACACCATACTACAATTACATACCAGACACAATCGTAGAAAACTCAACACACAAGATGTATTACAACAGAACAATCCTAACAGACAAAACCATACACCACAACAGACCAGACATCACTCTCATAGACTGCTTGTCTATGAAAGTTACCTACATTATTGATATCTCAATACCAGATACACATAACATCCAGGATGCATTCACCCAAAAAATTAGCAAATACACAGATCTGTTATGCTCTAAGCACCTCTTGCACCACTTTCCAGCTGCAGGATTCAAGGGCGGCATAAAACCCGGATCGAATGTATTTACATGGCGAATTAGGTCTGGCAACCTGGGCGGCGCTGTATTGCCAAATTATAAATAATAAAATAAAATGATTTAAATTTAAAGATAATTTGATCAAGATCCAAAATGATCATTTTCCGAAGAGTGTCGGATTCAATGCGGGTTCTTCTGATCTGAAAACTGATGAATTACTAGCCAATCCGGCCGAGTTAAGTACGTTTAAGTGTAAAACAAGAGGCGAAGATGTAATTAAATACTATAATTATAGACTGTCATCCTCTCACAATCGAAATAACATTAGCTCGTTCCAAAAAATATAGTTTAAAAATGCCCAATATTTCTTTTAAAATTTGGCCGGCCGAACTTTTGCTAAATCATACTACAGTATTATATTAAATTAACAATAATTTGTATGCTATAGTTAATATTTCATACTGAAACCAGTTTCATGTAAAGGTAATTTAACAAATGTCTTATACAAATATCGTAATACAATATTTCAGTTACATTAAGATTTATATTGTATATATTACATTTGTAAACTTTCCTTTGATATTTTTTCAATTATCTCTAGATATCAAATTTATAATTCGACATTTTGCCGTTTTTGAATACTACTTACTATACTGTACATTTGATCACTTTATAAATGATCATTTTACTCAAATATAATTTAATTTTTTGATATTATTTATTTATTTTTTCATTGCTTATGTTTCATAAAAAATTTTTATTTTACAGTTGTTTTATTTTTACTTACAATTTACAGAGAGGGCGCTATTGAAAAGACACGATACAAATGAAATATGTCGATGCGTGAAAGAGCTAGGTCTTGTAAAACCCTTGTTTGTTTATTACAGGCTCTTACAGGTAAAATAACAACAGTAGAATTACGTAATGAATGGACCATTACTGGAAAAATTGATAATGTTGACGGGTAAGAAAACGAAAAATATGGGCTTTCACTAAACACCAAATATTGTAACAAATACATTCAATTTGATCTGTAATCAGAATAAATTTATTATGATTTTAGTAAAATATCCCATAAAAATAATTAGCTTAATAGATAGGGAACTTTGCATAAAATGACAATTATAAAAATACAGTACTGTATATTGTATGCAAGATGCAGTACTGTATATCGTCTAGCAACTTTTTTGTAAACTATTATTTAAATATTTATTCATATATATATACAGTATATATAATTCCAAAATGTTTTCGATATTTAAAGATTTATTAAATTTCAAATTTCTCATGAAAAAAACTCAGTTCTAATATAATATATAATCGCAATAAAACTTATTTTAAGACTAAAAATTTGATATTTTCATTTTTAAATCTAACTTGATTTTTATGAGTAACTGCAATAAATAATTATAGTGGTACCAGAATAAATTTCTCAAATGCAGCTCATGACCAATGTTTAAAGTTTGAATTGTCATTTTAGCAAAAATCAGTTAGATGGCTATAAGGAAGTGTTAAATTTCTGTTGGAAGCTCTGGCATCAATTATTGATCTCTCATCTTAGATTTGTCTATTCTGTTGAACTCTCTATAGATATTGGCTAACTTGCATAACACAGATAGAGTATATAATCATGACCTTAAAATGTCCACTATGTATGTTTTGTTATGAAATTTGATATCATATGCAAAAGAACTAGGTATCCAGGGTGATGTTTCTGAGATACATGATTTCTTAACATAATAGATTTTTCAGTTTTATTGTTTTGTCATATTAGTCAGATGAATCATAACTTAAAAATCCATATATAGTATCTTTGAAACTTTCCTAAAGGCACATGTTGTTTCAAGAGAGTCCTATATCTTGCCTTACCTTAGAGAGAGAAAGAAATATTCTTGGTTTAACCTTTTGAACAAAGAAAATGACAAGTAAAAGAAAGCATGAGAATAGAGCAAAAAGACTTTGTCAGAAGTATGACAAACCACTACCATAAGAAAAAGAGCACTATATAGGCAACTATATGATGCTCTTACGCATTTGGATAAAACTGCATGCAAATTCTCCCTTCTGTCAGTAGAGGAAGAGCCATGCTGTTATTGAATGATAATACATTTGAATAAATAGAAAAAAAAAACGATGGTTGGCAAATGTAATTTTTTGAATTTCCTTTTGATATGGACAGTAGTTTGTAGGACTGTACCAAGGGATTGGCAACGGGACATTTGCCAAGGGTGCAAAAATCTGAAGGGCGCTTGGAACATGAAACAAAACTTTCTTTGTGTTTGCAAAAAGACATAAAGGGGTGCCATATTTGATATTGGCCAAGGGTGCCAAAATCATTGTTATGGCTGTGTGTGTATGTGTGCGTGTGCGTATGTGTACATACATACATACTGTACTATATAGCTTTTTAGTGCCATGAGTAAAAATTTTTATTATGCCCCCCTCAAGTTGTCAGGTTTGAAAAATAAATAAATCATGGATGGAAATAAATTCATAAAAATATTGCACTTTACAAAACTTTATTTTTTAAAACAATATTTTACAAAACTTGCATTTCTATGTACAATGTTTTAACAAAACTTATACACTATATTTACATTTTATTGAATTCTAGCTGAGGGCACAGGGTGGCCACCCAGTCTGCACACCATTTAAATTATGTGTAAAAAATAATTATGTCTTACTACAATAATAATAATACATAAAATGCACCAGTGCCCTTTGGTACCTCTTAAATATTGATGCCCTGAGCAGATGCTCCACTTGATCATATGTTGAGCTGGCAATGTCCTGGATGTGGACATTGTTGTCATTAATCCTTCTACAACAGACTTTTAATTTTTGTCATGGGGAAAAGTTATCAATATCCACATATTTATATAGCTTTTCATGAAAATTTATACAAAAATGAATGGCCATTTTGATATTAATGATTATTTACATTTATAATAACTTTTGCATTATTAAATATAAAATAACATGGAGCAAATAGGTACTTTTGCCCCATGAATTTGGTATCTATACCCATCTACTCTTTATAATGAACAATATAATTTATGCATCTAGATTATAAACATAGCTATGAACATTATCAACCATGAATCTAGAAAAACATTAGAGAGGCAAAAATTTAAAATTTTATTAAAAGTATATATATTACATATTTAAATAAAAACAAAGTGTATATGTATATATATGTATTAATTATTGGACTAATCTGGCACATCTATTTTTCTATATTTTAGATAAAAAATATTAAATATTTTTTCCTTCCTTGATATTTATAGAGGACTATAGTCTCAACTCCCTCACATCTGAAAATAATAATATAGTTTCTGTTGCTATGATGATAAATAATGTAGATAGGATTTTAATATAATTATAAATTATATTAAAAATTTTAGGGAGTTATATAGAAAGAGATTAAACAAATAAATTAAAAACAGATTTATTTAAAATAGCAGTTTACATTAATTATAAATTATAACTATTTTATATAAATCTATTTCTAATATATTTGTTTAATCTTTTTCCATATAACTCCATGTATATTATAGCAGAATAATGTGCTTGAATTTCTGGATGAGCATCTTAATAGAATATTAAGTTTAGAATGTTTTAATTATAATTATTCTGAAGTTGTAATTCCATAATTGCAAAATGGAATGATAATAGATAATGATATACTGTATTGATGGAATTGATGGTATGACATAATAATAATTCTGTTAAAAATGCTTTGATTAATTTAATTTTAGTTTAATCTTCTGAAAAGTTTTATCAGCATACTATAATAATATGAGGTGATGCTATTTTCATGTGATGGATATTTTACATAAAAATTTATTTTCAAATTTGTTTAATTAAATTTTATATTATTTAAAACTAAATAGTTTATCATCAAATCAAAAAATTGTAGGAAATAATGAAAATACATGAATGATTTCAAAAGTAATGCATACTGTGCAAGCATGGCAAATGGATGAAACAATCACTTTAATTTTTCACCAGTTAGGTTTTGTGTGTTATATTTTACTTCAGATTACATTATGATCCATTACCCATGTTGCTTTTTGAAGTCAGTCATAATTCAGTGTAGAAGGTTGTGTGTAAATTCCTGGACAACTTGTTCTTCTTTTGAAAAAATCTCCTTGAAATGGAAGAATAAAATATCAGGTTCAGATTTCACATAGTGATCAGTGATCCTATATTAAAATTGAAACTTTGCAAGGAAAAAATCCTATCAAAATCCCTAATGCTATATTTGAAGTTGTGGTTATTATCAACAGCCTATTGGAAGAAAATTGACACAAATCATGCAAAGAAATTGCACATGATGTAAACAGCTCCTTCAGTTTACAGTCCTAATTAAGAAATTGTAGATGAGAAAAGTTGCTGCCAAATAGGTTTTTGCATCATCTGAGTGAAGAACAGAAGAGGATCACAAAAGAATTGCTATAGTGATATGAGAATAAAGGCAAGCAGTTTTTAAAGAGAATTGTCACTATAGACAAAAATGTAATATTGAGATTTTGAACTAGATCTAAACTCAATTGTTTCAGTGAAAACATGCAGATTCTCCTCACTTGAAAAAATGACACAATCAACAATCAAAGATTAAGCTGATGATTGTCTTATGACAAGAATGAAGTGATAGTAAGAGTGTCAAAAAACACCACTGTAACAGAACCATATAACAAGATTTCTGCAAAATGTTTTGCAACTGAAGATTTATCAAAGAAGGCCTGAATATGTTCACAGATGGTGTTCTCATTTAGCATAATAATGTAAGGCTACATGTTTCCAAATACAGTAACAGACATTATGGAAAAGTATGAATGGGAAGTGCTTCCCCATCCACCATACATTCCTAATATAAGCCCACCAGAATTTGACTTATTCCCAAACTTGAAGAAACCATTCAAAAGGTGTCTGAGAAGATGATCCGAGTAATTGAATGCATCAGCAACGAAAGCATCCTGACAGGAATGCAAAACTTCCTAAATATTGGCTGCTGTGATAAAGCAAAATGGAGATTAAAAAGGTATTTTGTGAAATAAATTTTTTTTTGAAGAGAAACTTTGTGTGCATTACTTTTGAAATCCCTCTCATATGATGATATTAAATTAACATTACATAATCATTTTAAAAAATTTTCACTGTTCTTGTAGATCTTGTTTAACATTATAAATTAGAATAATTTATATATTTCATTAATATAATTATATAATATGTACCAGATTTATTTTTGCTTAATATTTTTTATAATTTGCTGAATAGCTGCATAGAAATTGCTAAATTTCATGTAGAAGATCCAGAATTGATACTGGATCCCATAACTCCAAATTTTTTTATGTGATCTGGAATTGATCTATGATATACATGCTTCACCCTTTCAACAAATCCCATCCTAGATATTTACCAGTCTATATTAAGTTCTGAAATAACACTGCATTATATACATCGTATAGATTGCTAGGATAAAGCAACAAACCATCCGTTATTTTTTTAAGGGTTTTATTATATTTCACAAACAGTTAAAATGCTTTAAGAAACATCTTAAAGTATTTTAACTGTTTATGAAGTGATTTACTTTGAATAGTATTTTGAAGAGCAGTTTTAATTGATAATGCATATAACTTATTTTGCTAGGATAAAGCAACAAACCATCCGTTATTTTTTTAAGAGTTTTATTATAGACCTTTCCATTATATATATGACAAAGCTCAACATTAACATAATAATAATAATGAATTAAATATTACTAAGAAAATTATTTTAAAATGCATTTTCCCAAACGTTGACTACCGGTATTACTGTTCTGCATTCAAGTTCATTGGTTTGATATTGATTATTCCTAAATATCTTGAAAATTTTTTGATATAGTTAGTACAATAATTTCAGTATGTAAGACTGTGGTTTTTTGTATTTATAGTGGAGTTTTTCTTTAATATACTGGTTTATAAGAGATGAATTGTAATGGAGTCTTATTGCTGCTTCATTCGGTAGATGTGTAGCAAACGGGGTTTTTGCAATATCATAGCAGTCGCTCCCGATTGACATTTTTTATTGCATTCTTTTTGGATAAAATCTATTGCAATTCATAAATGATGCCGTCTTATGGTTTTATTATAGACCTTTCCATTATATATATGACAAAGCTTAACATTAACATAATAATAATAATGAATTAAATATTACTAAGAAAATTTTGATTTGTACTTTGAACAATTTCAATACAGCACTATCAATAACCAAAAGTTATTCTTGTTTAAAAATAACATCATAGGAATTTTTGAGGCATATCAGTAAATTAGTGTTAAGAAATAATAATTTTGAATTTGTAATAAGAATTAGATTTGTAAGATTTAATTAAGATTTTTTATATAAATATCAAATAATATAAAATCAGATAAAATAAAGTAAAGCATTTATTATTGGATGACATATAGATAGTATATAGGCTATACTAGCAAACTGTTGAATATCAGAATATTAGATCATATAAAATATATGATCTAATCAGAGGTAGCACTACCGCGCTACCTCTGATTGACACCTTCATTTAACATTAGGGGGGTGCTGACGGTAGTGTTTCTCCAGGATCTACAGGCCGATTTACTTGAACTTTTCTTTTAAATGACTGTTGGGGTGAGTATAAGATGTGCAAAAAATTTGGTTTCACAAAACCACAGAGGGGCTTCGCAAATGGCCAAAAACCGCAAAATTTTCATAAACGGCACATTTGGGACTTAATAAGTTGGCCAATATTGCTCGGATTTCGATGCTGATGATATCGTTCGATTCGACTTAATGAGGGGAACAATCTGATCTATAATACATTGACCTAAATTATACTGTAAGTGTACTGTTACATAAACATATATTTGGTGATTTGTGGACTTATTATTTATCCGATTTCGACGTCAATGGTAGCAATTGATTCTACTAATGAGTGGAACAATTTGCTGTATAACTCGTTGCGATATGTTGTAATGTAAGCGTACTGTAAAGAAAAATATATGTCGAATTTTCACATGTTAGACAACCTATACAAGCTTCAATTGTTGCGAAAAATTGCTGAAATTTTCTGACATTGTACTGCGACTGAAAATCTCGATGGACCTTTGTATATAAAAATGTTTTCACTGTACCCCAGTGTAAGGATTCGGACAGACGTTTATTTTTCTTCCAATGGAATCCGAAACTACAACGTCACACCACTCGCAGGTGTCAAATATATAACACCAACAAACAATAGAATCAGACTTTGTTC
>AYEL01063626.1:0-10838 GCA_000484575.1 Olivierus martensii
TTTTTTTTAATAAAAAATAAGAACTGTTACAAAATATACTTTTCTTATTCTCCTTATGTGTCACGAAAGCGTGACTTAATCTAACTTGACATTTTCTACATTTCTCATGTTTGAATTATTATATTCTGCTATTTAAAAATTTAAAAAAAATATACATACATATACTACACCGCTTTTAAAAATAAATAAATATTCTACAAAATGTACAGTTGTTTATAAAATAAGAAAATTTCCGAGCATTTAGCTGTCTTTTAATTAAAAACTGAATACGTAAAATATATCCACTTAAATAACTAACTTAATTTCGTTCTCCAAGAAAAATGAATGAAAAAATATAATTTATTTTACTAAATGTTAACAAGATTCATAATACAGGAAAAAAATGAGAATTTTGTTATATTATTTTACAGATATTTTTAGAAATTTTACGACTTTGTTTATTGAAGCATGGAAATTCCATTGTTAAAATTATGCTATCCTATCTCTAGTTTGATTTTTCATGAGTAACTTAAGAATGCTAATGATTAATACTTTATATCTTATAAAAGGTAGCCATATATTTCATTTATAAAAAATCATATAGCTGTAGATGAGAACTTATGACCATTGCATGACTGTAGGAAAGAAGAATGGTGATCATCACTTATATTAAATTTTCCGGACTGTCAAACAATACTTCCTGACAGTATGGAAGATAAATAATAGCCACGTTTTGCAGAGGAACTGATCATATTAGTGACTCTTAATACTCACTACTTTTAGAATATTTTGACCTACGTTCTGCAGAGGAACTGATCATATTAGTGACTCTTAATACTCACTACTTTTAGAATATTTTGACATTTATTTTACTACGGTCAAAAATATTACTGTTATTTTTTAAAGTTGCCCACTTTATAACAAATCTAACATATCTTACGAAATGCTTTTTTTTGTGTGTGTATGGTTCTTTCGTTAATATCTCATTCTTGAAGGGAAATCTTAGTGAGAAAAGGGCGACTTTTAACCTTTCTCACTAAGATTTGATTTTATTTTTTATATTTTCTGCTTCTTTCGTGTGAAAGATGTGTGGACAATCAAGTTGACAGAAAACCCAGCACCAATATGTGACAAGTAGATAACAAATTATAGTAATCCGAGTCACGCTGTATACTAGTGACAAATTGATGATTTTCGTTTCCTTCTATCCGCTGTTTTCGTCTTTTCTCCTTAAATTATCTATGTGACTATCGAAGGAAAGCGACCAGATAAAAAAAAAGAAAGAAAAGAAACATTTGTTACTTCGCATTCCATTTTCTGATCTTATATCACGAAAAGTAAGGTTTTAAAGAAAACCAACTTTTAAACTTATTGGATGCTTTTCCAAACCGAAAATTCTACAAAACATCTTTCTACATTCCGAACTAAAAATATTATCTGTATAACATGATTGATATTATCTGTTTGATGTATAAAATTTTTTAAAACTGCTTATTATTATCATAATCATCATCAGGAAAATTACAAATGTTAAAACATGGATACTGGAATATTTGGAAGAATAGAAGTGAATATCTAAAATAGTAAAGCAAAGTTTAATATTCGCTCGATTTTTGCTACTATAGGATACAAATCTATTTACAAAGGGCAATATTTTGAAGTTAATCTAGTAACCTAATTGCTCTACTGTAGGAGAAGAGCTATACTGTGCATAATTATTATTATTATTAGTCACATGCTATACAAACACGCCGTTTGATGTATAAAATTTTTTAAAACTGCTTATTATTATTATCATAATCATCATCAGGAAAATTACAAATGTTAAAACATGGATACTGGAATATGATTGATATTATCTGTTTGATGTATAAAATTTTTTAAAACTGCTTATTATTATCATAATCATCATCAGGAAAATTACAAATGTTAAAACATGGATACTGGAATATTTGGAAGAATAGAAGTGAATATCTAAAATAGTAAAGCAAAGTTTAATATTCGCTCCATTTTTGCTACTATAGGATACAAATCTATTTACAAAAGGCAATATTTTGAAGTTAATCTAGTAACTTAATTGCTCTACTGTAAGAGAAGAGCTATACTGTGCATAATTATTATTATTATTAGTCACATGCTATACAAACACGCTTTCCTGATTTATCATGATATTCTATAATTTATAGTATCAGGCATAACTTATATCATATTATGTTAAAGTTAGGCAACTATTATTATTTCTGTTATTAATAAATACAGTATAAGAATAAAAATAAAAATTAACAATTGAAAAAAATTTCAACAATTTAGTAAATATATTTTGAAGTTTAAAACTTTACTATTCAGATTGTCGTCTAGAACTATTATGTATCAGATTTAATTATACTGTTCTATAAGCAATATAATTAGAAAGTATTCATGTTACAGACTATATATATATATATATATTGTATATAGGATGCAAAAGGAAAGTTGCTTTCCTGCAGTAATTTCTTTCAACCAAGGAAAACCGGTCATGAGATGGGTAATTAGACCTTCGATACGCCTCCTTACATCTCTTACATGTGACTGCCACTAAACCTGTCACTATACGCTATTCCTCCCCTTTAAGATTAATGTTGGCCTACCACCTCTAAGACGTTAGTCAAATGACAACAGGTAAGTTTAGTTAAGTTCCAACATGATTCTTTTTATCGTTGTAAGAACAACGACCACCCATCTGTAACATTAATATATTTGTCGTAATATCTACCATCATTTCGAATTCGAGATGATACTTTTCCTCTTCTTTTTTATATAAATATATTTTTAAAAACTTTCTTAAAAGCAGTTTCAGATAAATTGTGATACGACATTAAAGACCTGTTCTCTTCAAGATTCTTGTCAAGTTAGGAAAGATTGACAGAGATGAATTGATTGCTTTTAAGGGACTTTAAACACGACTCTGAGAGGGATAAATAATAAAGATGAAAGAGAAAGTAATCCCAGAACGGTTTACGCACAAAATGATGAAGACGAAAAGCAAGACACCTGTCTGTTTATCTAAAGTTTTGCCACTGCACAAAACGCAGTTTATCTGTAGAAAACTAGAGAATTTCATATTTTCTTCTCTTATTCTAGAGAATAAGTTAAAGGAAGATATATAAAACAAAATAAATATAAATTTGTGTAGTATAAATACAAACAACAGATTTGTTTTATGGTAATTTACAGAATATTAAATTAATAGTGAATTATAACAACACTCATTTTAGCACACTAGTAACTATTAAACTCACATTGTTATTATTAATTGCTATAATTCACAAGTTATTACTAGAGATCTGTTGTTATAAAACACATTGTTAATATATTAGTTATTATGTTTTTGTTTTATACTAACAAATCTAATAAATATTTGTATATGTATTACAGTAACAAAATCATATAAATTAATACTAGAGCTTATTACTATAAAATACATATCGTTAACTTGAAATTTATAATAATATACACTGTTAATTGTGTATTACACTAACAAATCTGGCATCAAGTTAATATTAGAACTTTGTTTCTGTAAATAATGCATTTTATTAAATAGTTACTAGTGTTTTATAGCTATTAACAGGTTTATAACAACATCTGTTACTATAAATAAATTATTTAATATGTTAATTTCATGGTATACTGTATTGATGATAACATAAAAATTAACTAGCTTATGTGTTTATATTACATACAGATTGTTACAAATACAGGTATTGTGTATATAACAGTGTTCATTAATAATCTGTAATAATATACAAACATAATAACTTCTGTAAATTGTGTAGTCTGCATATTACAGTAGACTTTAGTTACGATATTAGTTGTTACTACTGACAAGTTATCACAAAATACAATTATTATTACTATAAAACATGTTAACAAGTTACTGCTAATGTATTAGCAAAATACAAGTTGTTACTACCATCGTAATATGCAAATACTGTCGTTACTAGTAAAGTTAGAATTTGGACATTTTTTGTGTAAATCAAATACGTGAGTAGAACGAACGATAAATCGTTAATTTAATCAATTAGAGCCAAATTATAAAGAAAACAGTTATCTATAGCTCCAAATATTTTATCAAAATTCGCAGTGTACATCAAATTGAGAACTAGATCATTAGTAAAAACAGCTATTAAAAATTGTTAATCCTTTAAAAAAATGAATACTGATGAATTTTGAGAATTAATAAATGTCAACAATTCATATTTTATAAGTGATTGCTCGCTTCGGTACACATGGCGCCATCTTCATCTCAAAACAGCAAATTAATTCAAGTAAACCGTAATCTACAAATTATTTTCCCATTTGAATTTGTTAAGTAAAGATAAACGATTTAATCTTTATCAAAATTAAATTAACCCCGAAATCAACTACCACCAATTTATCTGGTATAATTGTGTTAGCTGTCAAGATTCGCAACCTCCGTACACAAAATCGGCGAGAAGACAAACACCAAAACAGTTTATTTACGAATTAAAATGACGTCACACAAAAGTATTGATAATCACTGCAACTGGTGCCATTGACAGGTTTGTATATTTCCTCGATTCCAATCATCCAAACAAGTATATATATTGTGTGTAAGGTGCTGTCGGATATTCTGTCAGATTTGTCTATTAAGAAGTCAGCTGCAGTTTCATTTCTCTGTCACTATCTGTTTACTTGGTCAACACAACACCCGACCATTCAATATCGATAGTGACAAGGCGTAGAATGTACAGAAAACGTTGCTTGTCACACCGTTTTAACTGACACCGCTTTCAATCTGATAAGATTATATTCAACCTGTCGTTAAAATTTATCCTAGGAATTACTTCCATTCTGGAATAAACTTCGTTAACAAAATTAACTCGGTTTAAATGAGACACTGGTAACTATCGGTTAATGCAAAATTCAAAATTTATTTCGTGATTGAGAACGTGTATGAACCCAATTCGAAATTATTTTAACTCAAAAGACAATCTAAATTATTAATTTTGTTAGTTTAACTATCGATTATATTCGTGAATTCGCTTTAATTATTAACATACTGTTATAATCGTTATAACAACAAAACAAAGAACTTACTATTTAATTAAAAATCATTGTAAAAATCTGTTTTAAATATATGACGTAATAATATAATGTAACAATGTTTTAAAATGCTACTGACAACTTGTCAAGTAACAAAAATAACATTATTTTAACCACATTTATTGTTACGTTATATTATTAAATTAAAAAATATAAATATTTAATAATGTAAAAATTTTAATAAAATTAATAAATTAAGCAATATATTAATGAATACAGTAGTGTATATGATGATGAGGTTCTAAGATATGTCAAATCATTACTTCAAATTACTTTTAATAACGTTAATAACGTAAAAAATATTCTTGTTTATTGATAACTTGTCAAGTAACAAAAATAACATTATTTTAACCACATTTATTGTTACGTTATATTATTAAATTAAAAAATATAAATATTTAATAATGTAAAAATTTTAATAAAATTAATAAATTAAGCAATATACTAATGAATACAGTAGTGTATATGATGATGAGGTTCTAAGATATTATGTCAAATCATTACTTCAAATTACTTTTAATAACGTTAATAACGTAAAAAATATTCTTATATTGTGAATTTATTACATTATTAACAACAAAATGAGATCAGAAAAACAATACTGTACAAAAAATATTGTTATATTTCTTTAATAAATAAGAGAGCTAACGGAAATAATAACAAAATTTGTATTAGTATATTATTAAAACTTATAAAGATGAAATGTAAGCTAATTTTTTTAAATAAAATTTGTATTTAAAATATATTTTATACAGTTTTGATAAATTTTACCAACTTTTAATACGGATTTATGTTAAATAAATTCCAAAAAAGAAAAAAAAATCGGTAAAATTTGTAAAAAAAATTCAGTATTTGGAGAGAAATCTTCAATTATTAAAGGATGATGCAAATTTTAAAAATTTATATAAAGAAAGAAATTCTTCGATAGAATCTTTCCTGACGTATATAAGTATATATAAAGCTACCTAAAAATGCAATTGTAATATTAGACTGTAAAACAATTTTATGATTTTCGACCATTTACACGCGGAAAAAGGTTTTCAAAATCAAAACAATTTTTTAAATTTCGATTTTTTCTGTTTTTAGTTAACTAGTTATTAGCTCACACAAAGGAAAATAATTATGATTAGTATATATTAATAAAGATTTCTGTACATCCTGTTGTCATGTATAAAATTGAAACAAAAAAAATATGAGTATGGTTTCAATAAACAAATTATATAGATTAATAAAAATCCGGTAAGTAAAACGATATATGTTATTTTGATAACCATTAGAGTGATATGTAAATTTTATGAAGACATGAATCTGTAAGGATTAAATGAATAATTTTTCTCGCCATATAATAAACTTTGAAAATTTATAACAAGGTAAGTAACAACTAAAATAAATGGATTGAATATAATTTAAAAACATCTCAAGTGAATAAAGTTAATGAATATTAAAATGAGAACTGTTTAATTTATTTATTTAATAGGCAATAGATTTAATTTGCAATATTGTTTTAACGCTGGAAAAAAAGCAAATTCCTTCTTAAATATTAATTTACTTTTTTTTATAATCCATTATAGATTCTTTCAAAAATAAATTAACGAAATTAAGTGAATAGCTAAATCTTAAGCCTGATTATCATTTTTTTTTTTGTTTTTTGAATAATTTATAGACATTCATCAGGAACTGAAACTAAGTGTTAGATCTATGTAAATAAAATTCGATGCATTTTAAAAATTTCAAAGGTCTCTAAAAAGTATTCTAAAACTTAAACAATACCTTTATAATCACTCAATTAAGTAATTTACGATGATTTAAAAAATCTGCATCTTAAAACGGTTGATGAATTTTTGTTAGAAAACTGAAGATAAAACACAAGTCTGGAAGAAAATAAAAAGTATGGAGATTACTAGACCTGTTTGAATTTTAAAACATTAAAATATTTTAAATATAATCGTTTTAAAGATATAATTTTTAAAAAATGGAATTAACTTTAAAAACTCATCATCATAATTGAAATTTTGCGAATTCTGGCTTTTCACATTTGCACCTAAATGAGAGTTCATTATCAAATAAAAAATTTTTTTTGTCTTCCACAAAATTCCATTATCTTCAATAGAAAATTATAAAGGATATTTTTCCAAAAATATAATCGTTTTAAAGATATAATTTTTTAAAAATGGAATTAACTTTAAAAACTCATCATCATAATTGAAATTTTGAGAATTCTGGTTTTTCACATTTGCACCTAAATGAGAGTTCATTATCAAAAAAAAATTTTTTGTCTTCCACAAAATTCCATTATCTTCAATAGAAAATTATAAAGGATATTTTTTCTTTATAAAAAAAAAGAAGAAGAAGAAGAAAAAAAAAAAACATGGAAAAGCATGTCGCAGAAAATTGAATTCTGCGCTTTTAGAAATAGAACAATAGACTATTTTCTTTACTGATACGAGATTTTTCACATAAATACATTCCTTTTAAAAGAACATTATCGATTAATTTTAGGATATAGTTATTAATAGTGATTTATCGCTCCTTTCAGATTACATGAAGCATTATCAGAGAGCTAAATAAACAACAAATTTAAAATGATTAAGAGTGAAAACTTAAAATAAATCTAAGATTTACTTTATACGTTTCCATTCTTAATCAAAGGTGTAACCAAGATGATTATTTGTTCTTAGAACAAATTATATTATCTTGATTACATTAAAAAATTTAAGTTTAACAACACAATTTGAAGTTTCATAAAATTTTCTTTTCAGAATTTTTACTTAATTTTTTAGTCAGACGTGAAAAAATCTAATTAAAATAGCCATTAACAGATTGTAATTTGCTAAGAAAAGCAAAACTTCCAATTAGACAGAATGTTACTTTTATCTTTTGAAAACTTTCTGATCTGAATACAACAAAAGAAAGAATATTCAACTTAGTATGACAGATAACAATTAAATGATTAACAAGTCTTCTCCTCTCATCAACTAATTGTTTTCTGATCACTGTATTTTCTTGATATTTAGTTACTTGTCAGCAAAAAATAATCCTAAAAAAGTTCTTCAAACTTTATAGATTTTATAATTAATCTTATTCTGTAAAGTGAAAAACTGTTTACTATCTACTAAAAAATAAAATATTTTTGAGTTTAAAAATTGCAACATTCGATGATATATTTTTTTTGGTGTCTGTAATGTTATTTTGTGTTTCTGTGTTGTAAACTGAAAAATTCTAATATTTTTCCAAAAAAAAAATCAAACTCTCTCAAATAAATATTGTGAGAATTTTGAAGTCGATAGTGTTGCAACCGAATCATATACAGGGTTGATATTAAACACGAGATATTTTGCAAGAGCAATAATAACGTTCTTATGAAGCTATAAAAAATATTATTGCTGGAAAATATCAATATAACAATAAAGAAAATCGAAATCAAACTATGTAATCTGAAGGTTAGGTATCGATTTGCAAAAGTTTAAAGATATTAAAAAAAAAATTCCAAAAATTACAAATATAACTGATATTCGATAAGATTATTTTAAAAATTGCAAGACAAAAAGGCAATACAATAACATTGTAAACTGAAAAGATTGCAGAAAATTCTTGTTAAATTAATCGTGATTTATCATTTGAAATATGAGATAAAAGGAAGAAAATGAAACGAGATACATAATATAAGTACTAATTCGAAAATGGATCATAAATTTTTGATTTGTCACCGGAAGAAACGAAATTTATGATCATTGTGGGAAACGTGGTAGTTATTGAAGCAGCGAAAAGAACCATTTCTTATCGATCCTGCAAATAAAAAGTTGGATAAATTATTACGCCATGTGGAAGAAATATCAATGCACCCAATGATAAATTCGATCTTGTTTAACAATTTTTCTTCTTTATTTTACATTTTCCCCCGTTACAGATATGCTGTTAAAATAATAATAAAAAAAAAACCTTTATGCAATTCTTTGTAAAAGATAATATATTTCTTAATCTTTAAAAATACATGATATAAGAACTATAATCACGAATAACGGAAGAGGTAGAATAAGTGTATATTTATAAATGGAGTAAGGCGGAAAGTTTATATTTTGATACCACAACGCTTATTAAATTTAAGATTATTACACAAAATCGGATTATGTAGGTCTGAGTATTATTATTAAAAAAGCAAAATAATATTAAGTTCGAAATCTATTTTTATGCCAAGCTAGAGATTGAAAAATTATATGAATTTAATATTCTTAACAAATTATTTATCTTAAACTAAAATGATATGTGTCAACTTAATATAAATATTCCAGAATTTATGCTTCAATCAGTATCATCAACAATGAACGATTTCTTTTTTTAACTTATGGAGCATTCGGAAAGAAGTTTTCTTTCCGAATGCTCCGGATAGAATTTTTCATTCTTTCCGAATGAAAAATTCTAAAGGATATATATATATATATATCCTTTAGAATTATTAGCAATATAGGTATCACTTAGATACAAAACTCTTACGTTTTTCTCGAATATAACCTACTAAACGACATAATAACTTATTCCTAATATCTAGTATTATTGCCCAAACTCGAGTCTATAACAATGTTTTCCAGAACTAGTACGTATAAAGTTCTCTGCAATATCAGATAGAAAAACTTTCAACAGGAAGAACAAGGAAAAGATGGATGAATCTGTATAGCTTCAGATAAACTTGGAAGAGAACCAAAACGATGATTGTGCAGGACAAGAAATGTACGAGAGGAGGAGACTTTTCAAGAAATCGGAATTTAAAAGGCCAGTGCAAGAAATAGTTTCAAATATAAAATACCATATTACTAAAAATTTCAAAATAACCAATGTTTTACTACAGAAAAGTATCGAAATATATATCTATTTAGTTTACTATAAGAAAAGTAATTTTTTATATCGTACTTTTACAAGAATAACTTTTTCTAAAAAATCATACAAATAAATACAATATAAAAAATTTTTATATTTGATTGTCTATCAGTTTGCATTATTTTCAAACACACAATTTCATATCTTCACAGCTTCTGGAAAAAAGTAATATATTTATAGCAAATATAGTAGAAAAAAATATGAATTTGTTTCAATAGGCTACTAATATTAAAATAAAATTATCTTATGATGAGTAAAAATTTAACACTATATTTTATATTATAAATTAAATACTGATAAAAATCATTTGTATGGAAAAAATACATGTATACAATATTAATAATGAAAAAACAACATTATTAACATTTATTTATAAAGTTTAATATATTTTGTATAGGAAAAAAATTACAAACTTAACATATTAAACACATTGTAATAATTAAATAATTGCAATATCAAAATGCAATTTTACTCAAAAAACTTTCAGAACAGTCTGGATCAGAGAAATATAAAACACAATACTTAAGATATGACTTATTTTCATTAACTATTTTTGATGTATTTAATTACAATCTTCAGAAATTATATAATGTTTTGATTATAACATCAAAAATATTTTATATAAATTGAATTCTATTTCTTACTGTTAATTTTATTATTTAAAAGTGGATATATGAAAAAAAAAAAAAAATCACAATTTTTGATAATCAATAAATTAAAAAAAATCCATTTTGTTGATTCATTTAATTATTTAAATTTATATACAGTATTTGCTTTGATTCATTTAATTATTTAAATTTATATACAGTATTTGCTTCAACATTTGATAATTTGAATTAATTATAGTTTGGTTTTTTTTTAATTTTTAAACAGTATTATTGCTT
>AYEL01063628.1:0-20123 GCA_000484575.1 Olivierus martensii
GGGCCGTATAAGACGCCTTCGCGGGCCGGATCTGGCCCGCGGGCCACCTTTTGCCCACTCCTGCTATAGACCAATTGCTTTGACTAGTTGTCTTTGCAAAATCCTCGAACGTATGGTGAACTACCGTTTAGCATATTATTTAGTAAAATTTGGCCACCTTTCACCATACCAGAGCAGATTTCGTTCTTTCCGGAGCACAACAGACAATCTGATATGCCTTGAGACATCTATTCGAGAAGCCTTCGTGAGATGCAAACATCTGGTGTCCATCTTTTTTGACATTGAAAAGGCTTATGATTGGGCCTGGTATTTCGGCATTCTCCATGACCTTCACCAATGTGGTTTGCATGGAAACCTACCGATATTCATCAAAAACTTTTTACATCATCATTCCTTTCAGGTCCGAATCGGTTCAATTTTATCTACTCTCCATATAGAGGAGGAAGGTGTACCTCAAGGTTCTATTTTAAGTGTCACATTGTTTGTTTTTAAAATTAATACTATGACAGTTTGCTTACCCCTAGCTGTGAAGTGCTCCTTATATGTTGACAACTTCCAAATCTCCTGTTAGTCCATAAGCGTGAGACTTATCGAGAGACAACTACAGACTGTTTTAAACCGGATCAGTAAATGGGCTTCTGAGAATGGATTTTCATTTTCACCACATAAAACATCCTGTGTTCACTTCTGTTGGTGATGTGGCCTCCATCCTGATCTGGAGATCTTCCTGAGTGGCATTCCCATTCCCATTTTAAATGAAGCCAAATTTCTAGGTATCATCTTCAACCAAAAGCTCACTTTCCGTCCCCATCTCCTCCATCTAAAGGGAAAGTGCACTAGAGCATTGAATATTGTGAAAAACCATCTCTTCTCTGTCCTGGGGTGCAGATCGATGTTCAGTGCTGCGAATCTATTGGTCGCTGATCCGATCTAAGCTGGACTATGGATCTGTCATTTACGGTTCTGCACGAGAGTCCACTCTGTGGATGTTAGACCCTATTCACCATCAGGCACTTCGTTTGTGCACTGGGATATTCTGCATATCACCAATCCAGAGTTTTTATGTAGAAGCATTTGAACCTCCACTTTCCATCAGGTGGAAACAGCTGTCTCTCTATTATTACACTAAATTGAAGTTTCTGTCAAATAATCCTGCATGGCAAAGTGTTTTCGATCCCATATTTCCTACATTCTTTGCTGCTCGACCATTTTGCATTCCATCATTTGGTCTGCGAATGCAAGAATTACTCAATGAGGTCGGTATTGATTTATCAGCCATATGTAAATCTGAACACTTCTCCATTGCATCTTGGGACGTCTCCCACATAGCAGTGGATTTTAACCTTCGATCACTTCCTAAGGATTCTACCCCAGACTGTGTTTTCCAACATCTCTTTGCAGATATTCACCAACTGAATGCAAACTTTGTTTCTATGTTCACGGATGGTTCCAAATACAATGGCTATGTGGGATCTGCTTTTGTCTGCGATGACGAAGTTCTATCTGAGAAGTTATCCTCACTGGCGTCTGTGTTCACTGCAGAGATTTATTCTGTCCACCTTGCATTGAAACATCTGGACAAAAGACCACTGTCGTAGTGTGATTTATTCTGACTCATTGAGTACATTGCAAGCACTTAACTCATTGAAGCCTTCCCCACATCCACTCGTTTCAATTGTTTGCAAGCTTCTATCTTGTTTAGCATCTCTGGGATATGTTATCAAGTTCTGCTGGGTTCTGGGACATGTTGGAATTAGAGGGAATGAACTGGCTGACATCGCCACCAAGTCGGCCACTCCGAACAACTCCCATCCTTTGTCAGTCCCTTACATGGATTTAAAGCCCATTATTAAGCAGAAGCTATTGACAGAATATGGCAGAATTTGTGGGATGAGCAAACTAATAATAAGCTTCACGAGATTAAACTGCTGATCGAGCAATGGGATTATAGCCATTGCACCAACAGGAGAGAGGAGGTCTTCTTAGGAAGACTACGTATTGGCACAGCTGGCTCACCCATAGGTATCTTCTAATTGGTGAAGACTGGCCTGAATGTGATCATTGTCATTGTGTCCTTATGATCAAACACATTTTAGTGGAATGTCTTATTTTATAATGGAATGTTGCCTTCATTTTAAATATTCTAATTTAAATCTAACAACTCTTATTGGTAATATTTTTAATTGTTCCAGCCTTTTTGCTTTTTTGAGGGATATTTTTGTTATCTGTTATATTTAGTTTCACTTTTTATTTTAACACTTATTATATATATATTTGTTGTTTTTTTCCTTTTGTTTTTATGCTACTTTGTTCTTTTACCATATTTTATATAATTGTTTGTTATTTTTATAGCCGATGTTTTTTAACTTATTTTAGAATTTTTTACACAGTTTTTATTTTTACTGTTATTTTTTTCCTATTTATTTTTAAGGGTTTTAGGGTTGATCTTGTTGTCGTTTTGCCATTTTTCTTATTTATAGCTATTTACATCATTTTTACTGTTATCTATTTTCTAAAACCCTTAAAAATAAATAGGATGATCTTGTTTTCGTTTTGCCATTTTTCTTATTTATAGCTATTTACATCATTTTTACTGTTATCTATTTTCTTGGTTATTTCTATTTTATTTTATTGCCCTTTACACATTGTCTTGGTGCAGCTTGATCTATAAGGCCTTGCGCCATAAAATCGCACACTATCAACCAACCCTGTATGCCTCCATGCCCATCTCTATAACATCTTGTATCCAAACTAGAGGTGACCCAACAAAATATTAGAGCTTCCTTTCATGTGTGGCGCAGCTTGATCTATAAGGCCTTGCGCCATAAAACCGCACACTATCAACCAACCCTGTATGCCTTCATGCCCATCTCTATCACATCTTGTATCCAAACTAGAGGTGACCCAACAAAATATTAGAGCTTCCTTTCATGTGTTCAGTTTTCTGCAATAAAATATTCTTTTGCATATTCTAATCACCTGCTTTAACTCCTTAACTATGCTAATTAATCATACATCCAAGCACTTATTGCAGTTGAGAATAATGATAGAGTTTTTAACTAGGGTTTTACAAAAATGTTAGTTTTTTGTAGATGTTAAATAAAAACTCTATCATTATTCTCAACTGCAATAAGTGTTTGGATATATGATTAAATATCCTTTTGCTCTAATATTGTGTACTTACTTATATTAAAATTTCAATCATATATATAAAGTTTCATTTGATTCTGTCAACTCCTTTTTGATGCATGATTTTTTTGACAGTGAGTGTAAATAGGAAAAAACTCATCTATATATATTTTTATTCCAAAAATGAAAAAAATTTTTTGCATTATATAAAATCAGATTAAAATATAAAATAAGTATATATTTGATAAAAAAAAAAAAAAATCACAATTTTTTTGGAATGATTTTGTAGAACTTCAACTCAATTACAAAGTGAGAGTGTTCTTTTGTATAATTTGCTTTTCTCACATATACAGCATATATATTGATGAAATGTACATCATCAAAGTTGAATGAATATTATGTGTTAAACTTTATCACATGAAATTGTTGATAAATAATATATTTCAGAAAAGTTATATGCAGGTAGTCCTTGACTTGAGATAAAGCTTTGTTTGGACCCTGCTGTTGAGTCAGAAATGTCCAAAATTTATGAATTGCCCACTTACCAAATTTATTATTATATTCTATTTTATCATAAACTTATACTAAGAATTAGACATAAAAAAGGATGCTTTTTCTATATCAGTTCATTGCTCAGGGAAGGATTTGAACATTTTTGTCAATTTCATTCTCCAATTACAAAATTTATTGATGACATCACTATTAGAAGTATGAATGGTCATAACTTGAGGTGACTGTAAATTGAAGATTACTTGTGTTATGTTTATATATATGAAAAAGAAAATTAACAACAGCAAAGAACTGTATAGATAAAAAACATAAGACTAAAAAATATTAATGGATATATACTAATATAAATAAATTCAGATAATTTAAAGTAGAGAGATTAGATGCATATTAATTATAAAGAATAAGAATTTACTGTCCATTCTGTGGTGTAATTATTAATAGCCTTATAAATCAGATGAGTAAACATAGATTTACTTAGCACAAATGAGCAGGCCTATTTAAACATAAATACTTTATTCATGAGAAACGTTTTCGGCTTAACTCAGCCCTTTTCAACTCAACAAATACAATTTTTGTTTTGGAAAAATTGTATTTGTTGAGTTGAAAAGGGCTGAGTTAAGCCGAAAACGTTTCTCATGAATAAAGTATTTATGTTTAAATAGGCCTGCTCATTTGTGCTAAGATCGAAATGTCTAATACACATATAAGCCTAGAAGAGCAGTTAAGTTAGTTTATATAGATTTACTGTTGTCTACTTACACTGATTAGCATAATGAGTTAACTATAACTTCTAAAATGATTATAATATTAAACTATAGTCTTATTCTCCAATTATTAAAATATTCCTGGACAAGATTGCTTTTTTTTGTTAGTTCACAAAGTTCAGTAAAAATAAAATATAAAGAAAAAATATATACATTTTCTTTAAATTATATATTGCTTAATGCCATACAGGGCATGAAGCAATACAACATCTAAAGTGATCATAATTCATCTAAAGTGTGGCAGGCGATTTTCTCTGCAAAGTTGCTTGAGTTTGTATCAGAGTGTAGGATCTAATTAGTATTTAAACTTATATTTATTATTATTTTGAATATTTTAATTTTGGATTAAAGAAGTTTTATTGATAATTTGTTTTATGCTTTATTATTGTCTAAATAAAGCTTTAGTTAACACTTTTATGTTTTCAAAATAATAAATTATTTTTATTATTTAACTTTGTTTTTGAGAATTTATTCAATTTCTTAGTATTAGTTTCTAACATTGTTCTCATTATTTAGTTCTAACACTTGTTTGATACTTTAACAATAGTAAGTTTTTAGGTTTGTCATGTACAGGTTATTCAGGTTGATTGATTTTCAGAAATAGTAAAAAGACCTGAGCTCAGGCTGGATTCTGGATTTGCAGAGTTGTTAAAACTGTTTAGTTTAGATTATTATTATATTGGAGTATGTCAATGTGAGCACGGAATAACTCCAGACCAAAAGTGCTATGTCGGACAAGAGTCAAGACATAGCTACTTGAGATGTTTTAGTTGTGTATTAACTAACTGTCTGTGTTAATGCTGAGATACTTTCTTACTATGTTGCATGTATTGAGTAGTGATGCCTTTTGTAGTGTTATATATGTCTTGGGGTGTAAATCTAATGTTCCAAGGGTTTTGTGTAGAGTGTGGGGAATTACTCCTGTTGAGGATAGAATGATGGGTACTGTTAAAACCTTTTGCATTCCCCAAAGACGCTTAATTTCTTGTAAGAGTTCTGTGTATTTGCTAATTTTTTGGGTGAATGCATCCTGGATGTTGTGTGTGTCTGATATTGAGATGTCTATAATGTAGGTAACTTTGTTTTGCTTGTCTATGAGAGTGATGTCTGGTCTGTTGTGATGTATGGTTTTGTCTGTTGTGATTGTTCTGTCATAATACATCTTGTGTGTCAAGTTTTCTAGGATTGTGTCTGGTATGTATTTGTAGTATGGTGTAAGTGTGTTTATTAATTTGTATTTGGTTGCAAGCTTTTGGTGTATTATGTTTGCTACTTGGTTGTGTCTGTGTAGGTAATCTGTTTGTGCAAGCAGCTTGCAACCCGACGTAATGTGTTGAATCGTTTCGGGTGCTATGTGGCATTTCCTACAAGTGTCGTTTGTCAATGTGCTGTCCTTCAGTATATATTTTCTGTAATTTTTTGTGTTTATTACTTGGTCTTGTATTGCTATTACAAATCCTTCTGTTTCTGTAAATAGGACCCCCCTGACTAACCAGCTGTTTGACGCTTTGGTGTCTATGAAGTGTTTCTGAAGGTCGTGTGGGTGTCTGCCATGGAGTTCCTTTCTACTCCAGGACGTTTTCTTTTCTTGTATGTGTGCAATATTGTCTATTGGGTTTGAAGTGTTGTTCTGTAGATTTAATGGTGTGATGTTTCTATCTGCCAAGACTATAGCTTTATGTAGTTGTGATGTATGTTGCTTTTTATGAAAGAACTCTCTCAAACTATAAATCTGTCTGTCATGTAAATGTGGAATGTCAATAAGCCCACGTCCTCCTTCCTTGCGTGGGAGAGTAGTTCTTTCTATGGCAGATTTCGGGTGATGGTACTGGTGTTTTGTAAGTGCTGTTCGTGTTTTTCTTTGGAGTGATTCTAGTTCTGTTTGTGTCCACTGTATCACTCCAAAGGAATAAGTCAGAACTGGTATGGCGAATGTGTTGATGGCTTTCACTGTGTTTTTTCCATTCAGATGCGTTTTCAAAATGTTATTTAATCTGTTGGTGTACTGTTTTGATAGTGTTTGTTTAGTTTTCTTCTGTTCTGTGAGTCTGGCCTGCTGGAATCCCAAATACTTGTACACTTCACCCTCTTCCATGGATTCGATAGTGTCTCCATTTTCAAGAGTGAAGTCTCCTTTCTTTAGGACTCCCTTTTCTATGTGGATTGTTTTGCATTTGTCTAGACCAAACTCCATGCAGATGTCTTTTGAAAATGTGTGTGTGATTTGTAATAGCTGTTGTAATTGTGTTTGTGTTGAGGCATACAGCTTAATGTCGTCCATGTATAAAAGATGTGTGAGTGTGTAATGTGTTGTTCGGTTTTGTCTAATGTTGTAGCCACAATTCGATGTATTCAGTTTGTTGGAAAGTGGATTTAGGGTGAGGCAGAACCAAAGTGGGCTGAGGGAGTCACCCTGAAAAATACCACGTCTAATGTGTATGGGTTCTGTGGCTACGTGATTGTTATTTATAGTGACATGTAGTGTTGTTCTCCAGTGTTGTATTATGTTTTGTAGGAATGTGATGTATGTAGTATTGATTTTATAAAGTTGTAATGTTTGTATGAGCCATGAATGTGGTACACTGTCAAATGCCTTTTTGTAATCTATGTATGCTGCGTGTAAGTGTCTGTGTTGTCTGTGTACTTGTTTTAGTATTGTTGTGTCGATGATCAGCTGCTCTTTGCACCCCATGTGACTTCTACGGCAACCTTTCTGTTGTTCTGTGAGAATGTTGTTTTCTTCGATGTGTGTGTATATTTTGTTGGTGATACGAGGTTAAAATTTTGTATAGTGTTGATAGGCATGTGATTGGTCTGTACTGTGATGGGTTTCCAGTGTTTGTGCTCTTGGGTTTCATGAAAGTGATGCCTTGTGTAAGAAAGGGAGGTGTGTCTTTCGGTTCGTGTATGAGATGTGTGAGATGTTTGGCCAGTAAGTCATGAAGACAGGTAAAATGTTTGTACCAGAAATTCTGGATGCCATCTACACCAGGGGCTTTCCAGTTGTGTGTGCGTCTTATTGTGTTTGTGAGTTCTTCTGTGGCAATGGCAGTATAGGGCATTTCTGGTACATTTAATATGCGTGTCTCCTCTTCTGCGATCCAGCTGGCTCTCTGGTTGTGTATAACTGGCACTGCCCACAGGGCAGACCAGAAGCTAGTGAGTGATTGTTGTGTTGGTATTTCTCTGTTTTGTGCTTGTCTAGGGTCTTTAGTATTTATGTTTCTGTAGAATGTCTTTTCGTTGTTTGTGAATAATGTGTTGTCTTGTTTACGTGCTAAACTGGTTTTGTATCGTTTCAGGCGTTGTGATTTTGCTGTAAGTTTCTGTTTTAGTGTGTCTATGTATTCTTTAATGTGTATGTTGTGGTTTTCATTGTGTGTGTGTGTGTTTTTAGTTTTCTAAAAATCTTTCTAATAGATTTCATGAGTTTTGTGGATGTGTTGTTTTTTGTGTATTGAGTGAGTCTACCTAGATCCATTCTGATTTCATTTATTTGTTTTTCGAGTCGCTTTTGCCAGGCAGGCTTTAAGTGGTGTCTTGTGTTTGTGCCCAGCTTATTTGGAAGTGTTTTAAGACCTAGGTGTGTAGTGACAGTGACAGCAGCTGCATAAATAAGTGTGTGTATTTCTATGAGTGTTGTTTCTGCATTAATAAATTTTGGTAAAATGTGTGTGTTCATACAATGTAGTGTATTGTTCAACTGTTGAGAGTTGTTAAGTTTAGGAATGCGTGGACGTTGCATGGGATCTGTACCTGTGAATTTGGTTAATGTTTCCTGGAGTGTGTCAGTGAGTTTATTTATTAGGTCTGTGTCAGTGTTGTTAATGGGCTGCATGTTATCATTAATGTATGTTATTTCTGGTGTCTGTTCCACATCGTGTTCTATTTGTGTGTGTGAATCAGTTTTGTGTTGCGATATTTGTTCTGCTACCTGAGTTTTAATGTTTTCTAATGTACTGTGTGGTATGAGATTTCTGTGGATGATGGTTCTTCTTTGATCTGCTATGCGTTGTTCTGTGACTGTGATGTTTGGGTATCTGCTTGTGAATTTGTCATATAGTTCCCTTCTGTACCCTGTACTGTCGGTTTCTAATTTTGTGATTGTGTAGTATGTACGCATGATGAATTCGTTCATGTCAGTTGTCCATTTCATGCGTTGGCGTGGTTTTCCAGCCTTGGTGGTCTCTGGCTGTGTTACCTGGGAAACACGTTGACTGGTTGGGCTCTGATGTGGTGACCCGTTCCCTACTCTGGGTATATGTATTGCAGTAGCCAGACTTGGGTTGGTGCTGCTTTCGCCACCAGTGGCCAAGGGAGACTGTAGTAGACTTTCCGAATGTGAGCCTCTGCCTAACTCACAGACGCGGACCTTGTTAACCCGGGAGACGTCCGAGCCGATATGCTTTCGTTTTCTGCTTTGTGCCATTGCATACAAACAAAATACCACCAAAGAGGGGACACCTGCTAGCATTTGGTTGAGCATAATGGAATAGCCTTCTCGCCCTGGGTGACTCTACTAGAAATATAATTGCTGATGTGCATCGCCCATTCCGCCCACGTACACCCCTCCACCACTTTGAGGCAGCATAGCAGGATTCAGGAGGGGCAGAATTTATTATTATTATTATTATAATGGAGTTCTTAATAGCACTAGTAGCAAGTAACAAAGAAATTTTCGTGCATCGCCTATTCCGTCCACGTACACCCCTCCACCACTTTGAGGCAGCATAGCAGGATTCAGGAGGGGCGGAATTTATTATTATTATTATAATGGAGTTCTTAATAGCACTAGTAGCAAGTAACAAAGAAATTTTAATTCTGTAAAACATTTTCGGACCCATCAAAGGTCCCTCATCAGTACAAGTTTCTTAAGCATAGAAAATGTTTTACAGAATTAAAATTTCTTTGTTACTTGCTACTAGTGCTGTTAAGAACTCCATTATTATATGAAAGCAAGTGGTTTTTTTCCTATATCGTGTATTATTATTATTATTATTATTATTATTATTGAATATTACGACTTTGCATATCTTAGCTACATAACTTGACTGCTCTCTCAGATTGTAAATGTATGTTGCTTACAAAGTTTCAAATATTTTGAAACCTAGCAATAACTAACTCAACAATTATGACTCTGCAAACTTTACAGAGTCTAGCCTGGCCAGATGTTCTAAATTTTCAGAAAATTCCAAAACAACAACTATTCTGACATTAATTCAATTTATAGTTAAAAAAAACTGTATATGGAAGAAATACTAAACTTTAAATTATAAACTGATCACATTATTAATATCCAATATATATATATGTTTACAAACAGTTGGAACTTTAATGGTTGCTAATGAAATCATGAACACATGTTTGAACAAAATAATAAAAGAAAATTAGTGTACTTATAATTATAAATAGAAATAAATAACAAAAGAAATAAGTAATAAAAATATAATTTATGAAATCCGTAAAAAACACTTGCAAAATGTTAACAGGCTTTATTGGAATAATAATAAAGCAGAAACAAATTAGTAAAATGTACGAAGTAATGAATTTTTATAGTAATTTTCTTTCTTTTTCTATGTAAAAACACTAATAATAATAGTTATTCATCTCTTAAATCCATTTCTAATTCTAATAGGTCTATAATCAGTTGATATATTAATAGTGTCTGATATTAGTGATCCATGAACAGGGCTGCCAAGAGAGGGTGACATCTGAGACTTTTGTCATGGGCCTGGCATCAAAAAGGGGCTGCCATTGGGCCCCGATGTGTCACATAATGTGTCCAATTATTTGTTTAATTGTTATTTTCACACAATTCTCCATGAATTTAAATTATGAGCCAAGTAATGCAAAAATTATGATAAAATAATTTTTATATTTTATGTAATGTATGTATATTCAGTAAAAGAACAATAGTAAAATAATAATAATTTTTATTTCATTAAAACTTGGAAATTTCTTAATGTTTTATATTATTAAATATTGTAAATTTTTTGAGAGTAATAGGATATTTTGTATACTTTATATTTAATTAACATTCTCTACAGCTTTCAATATGGAAAAAAGTGCATCATTTAAAAAAGTGATGTACTTTTTAAGTGGGGCCTGGATGACAGAGTTGTCATGGGTCTGAAAATTTCTCTTGGTGGCCCTGCCTATGAATGTTCATTGCAAAGACCAGTGACTGTCTTTGGCAATCATCACTAATGTTCCAGTATGAAATGCCTTAATTTAGTATTGTTTATTATGATTAATTTAATTAATTTTAACAAACATTTAATGAAGTAAAATGTTATAACTATATTTTTATTAATCCATATATAAAAATCATTTTACCATTATTGAACAGAAAATCAGATTTAAATTAATCATTAAGCTTAATTATAATTTTATTTATAACTGATTAATTTTTGATAAAATTTTAATAATTTTGTATTAAATTATTTTGTTGCATATAGGTAAATCAAATTCCATGGAGAGAAAATACAGAACTCTTGATAGTATCTTGTGATGATGTGAATCACCAAATTAATAAATGCTTCAGTGCCTTTGTTGTTTCAGGAGGAAAACTTTTAAACTTTTGTTCAAATTTAGAACTTCTTTCTTGCATACTATTTGAAGCTGATAATGTTTTGGACAAATATGTAGTTAAAATGAAATATAAAGAATGGAATACAATTTCAGTTATGCATGGAAAGTTCAGATACAGGAATGGACTTTTGAAAAACAATTTTATCTTAGGAACAAATGAAGATAATGGAGATACATTAATTAAAGTAATTCGTTCACAAAATAATTCTGGAATAACTATAATGTGTCAGGTAAAATAGTTGTTATATGTAAAAAATATGCAGTATTAAATTTCATGTTAAATTAATATTTACCAATAAAAAGATTTAAAGGTAGACTAATTAAACTTAAGCAATAGATGCTTAATCTTATAAAACAATATAAAAACCAATTAATACAGCACTAATAAGAAGAAAATAGCATGAAAATAGTTTTTTAAGTGAAGTACTTTCAGAACATTCCATACTTCACTTAATAAACTGTTTTTATGTTGTTTCCATAATATATGAAGTATTGTGCTGATGATGGAATTTTCCAAAAGTATGTCACTTAATAAACTGTTTTTATGTTGTTTCCATAATATATGAAGTATTGTGCTGATGATGGAATTTTCCAAAAGTATGTCACTTAATAAACTGTTTTTATGCTATTTCCTACTTAGTAGTGCCATATTAATTGGTTTTTAGATAGACTAATTATTTTTAAGATATCATTTTTAATATTTAACATTATTATACTGGATATTTACATGACTTGTAGTATAAATGGAACAGTGAATTCAAAATGAAATTCTAATGTTTTAAGATGAAAATATGTTAAATCTTTTAAAGCTTGTTAATAAATTATCTCATTGAATATTTTACAAACTAAGTAAAAGTTCTATGAATATTCCTAAACCAGCCAAATTTTACTCCTGGTGACATATTTTAGAATTAAACTGCTAAATTAACAATTATTTATTAATTATGTTACAGTGCCATCATATTAAACCAATAGATGTGGCTCTGTAGCATAATTAATAAATAATTGTTAATTTGATAGTTTAATTCTAAAATAGGTCATTAGGAGTAAAATTTAGTTAGTTTAGGAATATTTGGATGAAATAATCCCTAGTTAGGTTGAATTAAGTCCTATGAATAACTATCTTTGCACATTAGTTATACTCAATTAATATTAGGTCATCCCATAAGTAATGTTGTTTTTACATGTGTGAAGAAAACAAAATTTACTTGGAACAGATCTTTTAATCATCATAATAAGTGTCCCCAGTACTTATAATCTTTTTCCACTGTTCAACAAGTTTTTGAATGCCAATCTGCAAGAGATCCATCAATTTCAATCCAAAAATCTCAGACAGGGTTCAGTGTACCTCTGTTTCAAAGTTTTTTCCCAGAAAGATAGAATTTGAGGCTGTGAAACAGATGATAATTGGATGGTTCAAGGTCAGGGAATATGCTGGATTGGAAAGTTTTTCCATCCAAATTCTTGAAACCTCTATCTTTAAGTCATTCTGGCTGTGTGTGGTTTCATGCCTTTATGATTAAGAGTGCCAGATGTTTTTCCTACAAGGCAGTGATAGACACTCTAGCCACTGATAGTAGATCTCCCCTGTAATGATTTGGTTCAATGGCAGAAGCTCATAATGGATTATGCCTTGCATATCCCACCAAACATTTAGTAAAACCTTATGTGAAAAATGTCTAGATTTAGTCACTACTGCAGGCAGAATCTATTTAGGAAACCACTAACTTTTATGCTTAATGTTGTAGTATAGAATCCATTTTTCATCTCCTATAATCACTCTTTCAATAATCTTTCTTTCTTGGAGAGATCCTCTTTCTTTCAAGAAAGAAAGAGGATCTCTCCAAGAAAGGGAAATATCCACATACTGTCACAGATTTTATGGTATGAACTCATGAAGTATCTACTTACCTAGTTTTGACTAGAGTTGAACATCGATAAGAAAACATCGATGTTTAACATCAATAAAACCATCAAAAGATAACATTGATGTTAGAAAATATCTGTTCCAAAAACATTGATAGCAAACATCATATTTTTTTTGTGCATTATCAGCAATAATTGTATTGACAAATTCTTCATCTATTTCTCAGTATTTTATCAATTGCTTTAGTTTATTAATTAGATACTTGCTAATATGCCATTCTTCCAATATAAAAAAACAATAATTCAAAATTTCTGTTTGAGTTGCTATTTGACTACAGATACCATATTACTATATTTATCAGAAATTAGTCTTTTAGTTGTTGGTCGAGAAGGAATTTTGTACAAAGGTGCTATTGTCTTTACAAAATGTTGAAAACCTTAACGATCCATAATTCTAAATGCTTATTGTCTTACACACCATAAATATAAGAGCTTGATTTATTGTATTATTTGCTGATCCATCTGATCTGAACTCCTCAATGTTCCTAGATGTCTCAGAAATTTTTCTTTGTTTTGCTGGGAGAAATGATGACGATGATGCTTCGTCAATGTCTCTATAACATTTTTTTCCTTCTGCGAGTCTTTCTGAACTCTAAGTTGTGGATGTTTGCTTTTAAGATAACACCTTAAATTTATGGTATTATCACTAGTTTTCAGTTATTTTGAACAATATATGCAAGATGTAGAATTGCTTTTATGTTTTACAAAATGTTGCCATAGAAACCTTTTTGGAGGCATACTTATTGAAATATAAAGATATAAATATTTTGAAATAAAAAAGAAACCAAAAGCATTTCAAATATTAAATAAATGACAATGATAGTCTTTTACATTATTTAACCAAGGTTAAATCATATTGTCAGATGGATTGTTTGATTTTCCTAATGCAAAACAAAACTTAAGTAAAATCCTCACCAATTATAAAAAGTTCCATTTATAAAAATATTATATAATATTATTTAATAAATGTCAGTTCTACTAAATAAACAGAAAAGAACATCAAATATTGATATCAAAACATCATTGTTTTTAAAACATCGATGTTCAATGTTCAACACTAGTTTTGACACACAATGAAAGTCTTGTAGATGCTTGTGAATTGTTGAATGAGATGAATGAACAATTGTGGTCAATTTTTTGACTGTTACCTCTGGATTCCCCTCAGCTGCAGCTCTCAGCACATATTATCCAGCTCAGCAGGTCTTTTGCATGTTATATCTGTGAAAGTCTTGTTCGCAAATTAGAATTTCTGGAACCATCCTTGACACTTTCTGATATTTAGGGTATCCTGCCCAAATATGGTATTGATGATTTGTGTCACTATAGTTGCTGTATGGCCTTGGTTAAACTTACAGAGCATAATATGCCTTGTGCACTCTTCAGATACCATCATTTCCTATAGACTTTAATGGCATAAGAGATTCATGTACAACTGTTGTTTCTTCATCATCTGCTCTAGTGACCATACAACAAAGAAACAACAGTTACCCTTGGTTTAGTTCATTACTCTGGTCAGTAGACCAGATGATGAACTAGACCAAGGGCATGATAAGATGTATGGCAAGGCATGCTCTTCATGTAATGTAGATCAAGGGCATGAAATACTGTTTTGTTCTGTGAGACAAGTGAAAAACATTATTTATGGGATGACCTGATATTATGTATAAAGGATCATTAAAATCTAGTTCTTTATAAATTAATTGATACTAGGATGATCATTTATAAAAAATGAATAAAAATCCACAAAATTTAGCCAATATTTTCAAACACTGTTTTATAAAATACATTTCACATTAGTTACAATACAATTAAGGAATCAAACCCAACCTTTACTTTATTTCTGCTATTTTCCTATTACAGTTTAATCCTGGTTTATGAGATTAAAGTGTTCCTGGAAAATGCTTGTAAATTGAATTCTCCTAAATCAAGGTCTAAATTGCCATTGATGATGATGCTAACTGCACAGTCGTGGCCGACTCTCAGTCACCCTATGGATCATTTCACGCCACTTTCCTCTATTGGTAACCGTCTCTTTTAGTTCGTTCAGGGTCATACCAGAGTCTTGTCTGATGGTATCTAACCAGCGGGTTCTTTGCCGGCCTCTTTTCCGTGAGCCACTGATCCAACCAAGCATGATGTCTTTCTCTAAGGCATTTGCCCGCATAACGTGACCAAAATATGAAAGCTTTTGTCTAGTAATTTTAGCTTCTAATGAAATACTTGGCTTGATTCTGTCAAGTACCTGTCTGTTGGTAATTCTAGCAGTCCATGGTATCTGTAGCAGCCTCCTCCAGCACCACAGTTCAAAAGCATCTATCTTTCTTCTGTCGGTTTTTTTTATTGTCCAGCTCTCACAGCCGTAAGTTGTGATGGGGAAGACAATTGAGTTAACTAAGCGGCACTTGGTTTCAACGCTAATGTCCTTGCTTTTCCAGATTTTCCTCATACCCAGCATTGCAGACCGTCCCAGTGCAATTCTTCGTTTAATCTCAGGACTGGATTCACCATTGCAATGGATCTTGGACCCCAAGAAAATGAAATCTTGCACGGCCTCGATTTCAACATTGCCCATCTTTATGGTAATTGGGCCGTCACCAGCAGTTGTCATGATTTTGGTCTTTTTGATGTTCAGATACAGCCCTTCAGACTCGCTTGCTTCCTTGACTTTGAGGATTAGTTGCTCTAGATCCTCTTGACTTTCTGCAAGTAAGGTGGTATCATCAGCGTATCGGAGGTTATTGATATTCCGGCCTCCAATCTTTACTCCAATTTCCAGCTCGTCCAGGTCAAGTTTTCTCAAAATAACTTCAGTATACATATTGAACAGAATTGGTGAAAGTATACATCCCTGACGCACCCCTTTCCGGATCTTGACCCAGTTTGTGTCACCATATGGTGTTCTGACTGTTGCTTCCTGGCCAATATAGAGTGATTTTATGAGTTCAATAAGGTGCGATGGAACGCCTATTTGTCTGAGACAAATCCAGAGTTTCTCATGGTTTATGCAATCAAATGCTTTGGAATAATCGATGAAACAGAGATAGAGGTCTTTTTGGAATTCTCTAGCTTTCTCCATGATTAGTCTGAGGTTTGAAATATGATCCCGGGTGCCTCTGCCTTTTCTGAATCCAGCTTGTATATCAGGCATTTCACGTTCCATGATTGATTCTAAGCGTTTCTGAATGATCTTGAGTAGAATTTTACTTATGTGTGGTAACAATGCAATTGTTCGGTAGTTTGAGCAATCGTGTGCATTGCCTTTTTTAAGGATTGGGATGAAAACAGATCTAGCCCATTCTTTTGGCCAGGTGTTTGTTTCCCAGACCTTCCGGAAAAGAGCTAACAAAATTCGTTTGGGGATGGGCTTCAGCAATTCAGAAGGTAGATTGTCAATTCCAGGTGTTTTGTGATTTGGTAACTGTTTCAGTGCCCATTCAATTTCTTCCTCAGTGATGTTAGGCTCTTGCTCCATCGAATATGTTGCATTTAGTGGAAGGTGGATGTCACTAGCATACAGCTCTTCTATATACTCTTGCCATCGTTGTTTGACAGCTGCTTGATCATGCAGTTCCTTCCCATCTCGGCCTTTGATAGTTGCCTGCCGAGGCATGAAGCCAGTACGAGTCTTCTTCACCTGCGCAAAGAGTGCTCTTGTATATCCTTTTTTCTGGGCTTCTTCAAGTTCTTTGCAATAGTCCGTCCAATACTTTTCTTTATCATGCCTGGCTGCACGTTGAAATACACCATTTAGTCTTCTGACTTCATCATTAAGACCAGCGGCTTTAGCTTTTCGCCTTTGATTAATGATCTCAATTGTTTCTTCCGAAAGCCATTTTGCTGTTTTCACTGGTTTTTTAAGCGGAACATGCAGCTCAGCTACTTTGGTAATGGTAGTTTTAATTTTCTCCCAGAGTTCATTAGGCTCGTTATCAGTGATGGTTAGCTCGTCAAAACTGTTCTTGATTTCGGTTGCATAAGAGGATGGTATCTTGTTGACATCAAATTTTTTCACAATAGATGGCCTTTTGGTGCTGCGAAGTTTGAGTCTAAACTTTGCAACAAGCAGTTGGTGGTCAGAGCCACAGTCTGCCCCAGGGAAGGTTTTAACTGCTTGTATTGAGCTGGCCCATTTTTTACTGCAGAGGACAAAATCAATTTGATTTCTATACAGTTCATTGGGAGAAGTCCAGGTGTATAAGCGCCGCTTGGGCTGACGGAACCAAGTATTCATAATTTTGAAATAATGTTCTTGGCAAAATTGGATAAGGCGAGTACCTGCGTCATTTCTGTCTCCCAGGCCAAACCTGCCAGTAATATCTGCTTCTGGTTCATCTCCTACTTTTGCGTTAAAGTCACCAATAATGATAACAATATCCTGTTTTGGTGTGTCGTCTAGAGTTTTTTGCAGCTCAAAATAGAAATTCTCAATCTCCTCATCAGTAGCATCAGTAGTTGGGGCGTATACCTGCATGATGGTAGTATTACGAGGTTTTCCACTGATGCGGATGGTAATAATACGGTCGCTTATGTTACGAATACTTTCAACACATCTTGCTATTTTCTTGCTAGCTATAAAAGCTACTCCTTTTCTTCTGATAGTATCATTCCCAGAGTAAAAGACTGTGAAGTCATCTGAGTAGAAGAAACCATTGCCAGTCCAGTTTATTTCGCTTACGCCAAGAATGTCAATGTGTAGTCTAAGCATTTCTCTTTTGATGACTTCTAGTTTGCCCAGGCACATACTTCTGACATTCCAAGTTCCGAATTTCCACATCCTTGTGAAGCGCAGGCTACTCCTTTCACCATTGGTTTTATCAGCCAGTAGGCTCCCATATGGGTTTATCCCATCAGCGTCATAATTTGCCAGGTTACTTAGTGCAGACCCTTGCTCTTCCCTAGTAGAATTTGAGATGCCATCCAGCCTAGGGGTCCAACTTTCAGGCACCACATTTAAATCATTTGTAAGTGCTAAGTCCATAGAGTTTTGTTGGTGAGGATACTGGAGTAGGTCACCAGGTCTTTCTCCAGCCGTTGCCGTAGTTAGCCTGCATAGGGTCATTATGCAGTTACACCCCCTCGCCGTAATGAGGCCTATGGTCGGATTTGAGGGGGATTACTTTCCATTAAAAAAATTGTTTCCTGAGCCCAAAAAATGACAAGCATTTTTGACTGAAATATATTCAAATACCATTTGATTATATAAATGATGACAAAATAACTTCTATAATTAGTATTTAAAGGTTATAAAACAACTAAATAATACAGTTTTCTTAGAGAATCTAATGAAGAATCCAGTTTTCAGCATACGAATGTTATAAAAATTCCATTAGTACAGACCATGTTATCATTTAAAACATGGAGTATCCAACTACAATTCTGAGTCTTATATCTACATATACAACTTCCACTATTACAAGCACTATAGCAGGAAAATAAAAGTATATACACAAAAAAACATAAATAAATTAAGAATTTATCAAAAGGAAGAAACACTTTCAATTTATTAAAAATCATCATCAGCTTCCATTAACAGTCGAATAACAGAATTCTTTAGAATTCTGTTATTCGACTGTTTGAATGAGCCTGATGATGGCTGTATAGCTGAAAATGTTAGCATTATTCTGTTTAATAAATATTTTAAACTATGCTGCAATTTGGTGCTATTTTTTGTATAGAATGAATGAATAGTTCACTCAAAAATGAAACAAAAACATTTTTACATACAAACCATGTCATGTGTACTTCTATATACTGTTCTGGAAATTTCTGAAAGTTTCCACAACAATGTCATTTTTCTGTTCAATTGGCATAAAAAGCCATATTTACACACATGCAATTCAGTGTACATGTACAGTACAATGGTTGAGTACTCACTTAACAAAATGACTGCCATGGTCATATGTTATGGTGTAGCTAATGTGAATGTTGCTGCTACAGCTCCACTTTATCAGAAAAGGCATCCCTTAGCATGAACACTTAGCTCTATCATATGTCAATTCCTTGAAATGCCCAAGCCCCACACCCTAGAGCCAGGTCACCCACAAACAGCAACTGATAAAACCACAACAATTTTGAGTCTTGCATAATAACAGTAGAGGATCTTCAAGACCCATCATTACTGCTTGTACAGAGATTTCTATTGACACTACAGACTGTGAGAAACTCTAACCAACATCATGCTCAATTTTACTTGGATGCTGGTGGAAAACATTTTGAGCACATCCATGATTAATTTTTGGTTGTTGATTAGGATCTATGTTTTCAATTTATTGATTTGGGTGTTATGTTTTAGTGTTACTTTGTTATTTACATTTCAGCAATAAGTGTCAATCCTTTGCATGTAAAAATGTTTTTCGTTTTTGGGTGAAATATTCATCCAATTTTGATGAAATTTTTTTTTATTTAAAGAACTCAAAATTGAATGCTGAACAAGACTGAAATTAGGATTTTTCCCTATATATATATATACAGGGTCATGCAGATAAATCAGGATTAATTGCGATGTAATTAAAAATGACAAAATTTCAAGAAAAAATAAATTTATTATAAAGAAACCTACATAAAAACATATTTACATTATTTACAATTGCAGTTACTCTATGTAGCCGTCATACATGGTATAAATATCATTTGAATTCCATCCAATGGTTCTGATTTTTTGTAAAATCGAAGTTACTACTGTTGTTGATGTTTGAGTTTCTCCTAATACGTTGTTGCACCATTTAGCAATGGTTCTCTCCAATTGGTATGTCAGTGCATTCCTTTTCTCTACAATCGGCCTAGCTTCCAGTTGCTCTTTGTGCGATTTTATGTATGCGAACAGTTTAGGTGCAGATAGTGCTTGGCATTTTTTAACTTTCCAAATTTGCGGGAATCTTTTATCATTTACTAATCTTTGTACTTTTCTTGCTATATTATCGGTGGGGTCAAACTCTAGTGGCTCTGACTTAGTGGTATTAATATCTTCTTCTTCTTGAGTGCTCTGCTGCTGGAGCAGGTCCTTTGAGCACCATCTCTTTCTCCAGGTTTCGCGGTCGTGGGCTCTTCTCTTCATATCTTGGTAGCATTCTCCTTTTTTTAGATCATCTGTCATTTTAGTTCTTCTCCTTCCTCTTTTTCTCCCTCCTTCAACTAATCCTTCTAGTACATCTGCAAAAAGACCCTTTTCCCTGATTCTATGACCAATCCAATTTGCTTTTCTTT
>AYEL01063629.1:0-20288 GCA_000484575.1 Olivierus martensii
CAAGGATTAGGTAAAATGGATACGAATCTTCGCCGATTTTTAAAACTCCGTTTCCTGCAACCACTAGATGGCATTAGTGTTTGTGAAAAGATGGCGTCCGGTGGTCACTGCTGTTGTGCTGCTTCTTTTTGCAGCAATTATAAGAAGAAAACACCAGAAATATCATTCTTCCGATTTCCCAGAGATGCTGGAAGATATGTGTAATAATAGCATAATAGTATTGTAATCATCTGCCGTCTTATGCGTTCTTCGAATGTAGAATTTAAATATGGCCGACGAACAAATATTTTGAAATGGCCGACGAACAAATATTGTTCAAAAGGCTTTATGGTGTGTAATAAAACTGATTCCTACAAATTAACGACAAAGTCATTTTAAAAATTAATATTTTTAAAGGTACAAGTGTAGATTTGCTAAATTTTAAAAATGTATTAAAACGTATTTAGAAAAATTTTTTTAATAAAATTATTTTATTCCTAATTAATGTTTATTTCCTTTCCAAAATAATATATTTATTAAAAAATTAATGCTAATTAATAAAAATAATAATTTAGGAGTTAAAGGTTAGCTTAAAAGCTATAAAGTGGGGGACGACTGGGATTACCCCTGAAAGTCGGCTATACGTGATGCGTTTAGTTCTTTCCTGCATACACTAGGGGCGCTTCAGAAACGAGTTTAATGCTATCCTATGGGAGTTTCGTATCCATTTTACCTAATCCTTGGTGCTTAGTTTGTCTCTTTGCTATAATAACCCTATAACTATTTAATTAAATAACGAATCAATCTTAATGAAACTTTTCTGCTTCCCATTTTTTGTTACAGAAACAAAAAATGGGAAGCAGGAAAGTGGCGTATTTGTAAATCACACATGCCTAACACAGATACACAGAAATAGTATGGAGAACATTTAATGGCAAAATTTTTAGGACTATTTACGACTGTATCAAATTACCGTCGAACTTCTATTAGCAGATGTATTTCAAAATTTCCAGGAAATTTTTTAATTACAAAACAAAACAACAAAAAAATAATATAAATTAAAAGCCCTTCAAACAATAACAGTGCATAGTCGGCCGTATTGGCCACGTGGAAACTAGTGGCAAATGATCCGACTCTGACTCCGGGCACTTCAAAAATCAGACTCTGCAACCCAGGATTGCAGAATTGGATGACAGATGATCCAACTCAGACTCCACCTTTTAAAAAAAATCCGACTCCAATTCTGCAATCCTGATGGAAACGCTTGTTTTCCACTCTGGAGGACCCGAGTTCGAGTCTTCGGACCTACCCCTTGAAAATATTTATCATGGGGTCCGGATCCGGCTGATCTCTTTGTAGGGATGGGCAGTCTGTGGAAGGGATTGGGGATTGTTTCGTCCCATCACCCACCACTTAATATTTTTCTAGAATGGAAAGTAGCGTCATCAGTTGAAAAAAAACAGCGCACATCTGATCTGGCTATGGCCACACGTATTCAAATAGAACTATTAACAGATTTGAATATTTATTTAATAATTGAAAATGCAATACTGAGGTGTTTGATTATGTTTCCTGCAAAATATAGCAGGTGACATACACAAATACAGTTAAGCAGTTAAGAAACGAAAAGCGGTACCTTGTGTCTTTCTTATATTTAGCAAACTGATAATTTATATATTTAAAAAATATTTTAAATTGTTTTTAGAACACGAAATGTTCTCATTTTAAAACGAAATCATTATTTATATTGTATTTCCGTTACATTCTATTATAATTTTATTAATTTTCTGTCTGGCAAATGTGATCGGTTGTTTTCAGAATGATCTATTTTATTACCTGTTTTGTTATACCGTATGCTGATGGCTTTCCATATAGACTGTTTTAAATATCCTTGTAAATTTTTGTTCTTTTTGTCATAAATACAGAGATATTTCCTTATGTCTTCGATAAACATCTCAGTGTTTACAGCAGACATCGTTACTTATTTTCCACTATGTTTTAAGCGTATATGACGTCATATGTAAACAATGCTACGATTAGTTGTAATTAGGCAGAAGCCTCAGCCGAATGAGAAAGTTGAGCTGTGCTAATGTCAATTTTTTTTTCTGCTTAGATATGCATAAATTTCTTTGTGTTTTGCCTCCATTCAATTGGTGCCAAGTGCATTTATTTACATACGTTAAACTTTTTGAAAAATTATCTCCATAGCAACTGTATATTCTTTTTTAAAATTTTTTAGAACTTAGATTCGAACAGCGCCTGAAGATGGCTGTATAGCCGAAAACGTTAGCGCACTGTATATAAATAAAGTGTTACAATTCTACTGCAGTTTAGTGCTGTCTAGTATCTTAAGTATTATAGTTGTTTATGCTAATTTTCAATTCTGCATTTTTCAGAAAGTAAAAAATTTGTACATCCATAATTATTATTCAATAGTCGCCTGAAGATGGCTGTATAGCCGAAAACGTTAGCGCACTGTATATAAATAGTGTTAATATTCTACTGCAGTTTAGTGCTCTCTAGTGAATAATTCCAGAAAGAAGAACACTTGACTGAGCATAGAGAAGAAGAAAGAAATTGTAATAAAGTGCAGAAAGATAGTACAATTAAGATGTAATTCAAGAGTATGGCATTCCTAGGACAATTGTGGCAACATTTTGCAACAGAGAGAGAAGATTATGGGTACTAGAGTATCTGCTGGATCAATGAAGATTTCTGAGAAGAATAGATAAAAGATCAATGAAGAGATGGAAAAGCTGCTTCTAACGTGGATTAGACAAAGACAGATGAAGGGAGATCCAGTAATTCAGGCAATGATCTGTGAGAAGGCTAGGTTAATTTTTGGAAGAATTTTGAAAGAAAACTCCAGGATATATGTCAGCTCAAACTGAAGAATTTAAAGTAGGTAGAGGCTGATTTTCACAAATTCAAAGATAGAACAGAATAAAGAAGACTTCATTCCAATATCCAAGGACTAATAAATTGTGTGTATTGTGTATAAAATAGTATATTTTGTAATTTAGTGAGTTATACAATAGTAAAATACGTATAAAGAAAATAATATAGTGCATCTTTCTCACCTCCCCACTAGGGGAAGTGGGATTGGAAGATAGTATATTTTGTAATTTAGTGAGTTATACAATAGTAAAATACATATAAAGAAAATAATATAGTGCATCTTTCTCACCTCCCCACTAGGGGAAGTGGGATTGGAGTCCGAAAACGAATTAATCTATTTTCCATTGTCTTATATGGGAAATATTGTCCCACAATTCAACGCTATGTTGGCGACAGATTAGTATCGAAATGCAATAACTTCCAGTAGCGAGAAAAAGGAAGAAGTAAACACTGTATTATATATTACAGTGTTGTGGAGACTAGGAATTCAGGCCGAATATAAGAGGTCACTCTACACCTCTTCATCAGACATAATTGGAAGAAATCCAAACAGAGTGACACCTTAGATATGTAATCCGACCAATAGATAGTTTATATTATTACTAACTCGAAGAACCTTGTCCTCCACAATCATAAACTAGATGTCGAATGACATTAAGATGTTCAGTTATAATTGTAACTAGGGTAGAAAGACAATACCAAGAGGTTTTTTTCCCTGGGAAAACTATAAATTTATTCACCGAAAGGGGTCAAGAATTTGCCCCAAAATGGAGACGGGATTTGGCAGTCAGTCACCAAACTCCAAGGGAGTAAAACGTAATAAGTCGGTGCTCACCTGTAAGAGATCGAAATTATAATGACAACTACTCGTCAAGTCCTTGTTAATTTTAATATGAAGAAGTATAGAAAAGAATGGAGCATCTATTCTGGAAGAATCAGTGTTCATTTAAGAGACAAAAATAGAAGACATCTGATTAAAAGAGACATTAGAAAAGATTCAGTGTCACCCTTGATTCTACATGATTTGATTAAGAACTTTGTCATCTTCAATTTGTACACTGGGAGGAGTCGAAACACTCAATAAACGCAACTATCAACAAAGCGAGAAAAAGGAAGAAGAAATTAATTTTTTACTCTCTATATTCTTAAGGTATTTATCCTTCAGATATGTTATGTACTATTGTAAACTCTCTCTTTAATAAAGGAAGTTGTTTGTTGTTACAAACATAGTCTCTTTATTGTCATTGTCTAAGTCTCATTACCTGTCCTTACTCACTCCACAGACTGCAGGTAGGCATTTGTGAACAGAGGTTTGACTGTATTATATTATAATGAGAAGACACTGTACAGTGCAGATATGCAATGATACTGTACTGTACTATAAAGTATATAAAATACATACAATTTAACATTTTGTACAACTGTACATCTATTGCACACCTTGTATTTTTCAGTTGTACATCATTATCATACATTAAAAGCCTATTGTACACATTTTGTATTTGTTCTTATCGTCCTTGGAGACCTTACAATATATATATTGTACTGCTATACTTCGTCATAATGATACAACTTTTGCATAATAATAATTTAATCTTCTCAGTGTAACTGTTTTTTAGACACTACTGTACTGTATTTACAATTGTACAAAATACAATATCTACACATATGTGAATGTAATTGATAATGCATTTGTATCCAGTAATTATACGTATTTGTATGGCAACACAGTTTATTTTATATTTCTATAGTAAAATTTGTACAGCTCTACAGCTTTACAAATTATGAACAAAGTTTATATATAATTTGCATAAATATTGTATATGTATATTTGTTTTATTTTCATAATGCAGTCAGTTTTAGATTTAGTTGTACATTTGTACAACAATGCTCCTTTTATATTTTGTATATTATATACAGCATGTATAATTGTACATATATACAATATGTATATAATAATATATACATATATTATACAATATATATATATTGTATATATATATACAAGATTTATTTGGTTTTAAAAATTATTGTAAACTAATTACAATTGTATTATTGTGTAAAATCTAGTTATACATGTATAAAATTGAACAAAATATACACAATAGATGTACAAAATGTGTACAATAGGCTTTTAATGTATGATAATGATGTACAACTGAAAAATACAAAGTGTGCAATAGATGTACAGTTGTACAAAATGTTAAATTGTACAAAATGTTAAATTGTATGTATTTTATATACTTTATAGTACAGTACAGTATCATTGCATATCTGCACTGTACAGTGTCTTCTCATTATAATATAATACAGTCAAACCTCTGTTCACAAATACCTTGGATTACAGACAGTTTGGTTTATGAACAAATTTTCCAAATACATAGCGTCTCAGATGACGTATAGTGTCTCAAGTTATGAACAAGCAAGCTGTCAAATAAACATTTTCAATGATAATGCCATATATCACTTTAGAAACATTTTAAAACAAAGACAAAAGCAAATTACACTGGACAACTTTTTAGTGAGATAGAGGCCCAGTGGGTCTGAAGTAGAGTTGAGTGGTGTCAATAGACAGAAAAAAGAAAAAAACAATCTCCTTCTAAACAATATTTCACTTCCTCACCACCTTCCACTTACACTGTCAACTCTCCTCCATACAGGTACAGTAAAACTCAGTTTTTGCCTATATTTGATCTGCTTAATGTTGTGTTTATCTTTTTTGTGATAGATTTTAGCGTCTCAGATGACGTACAGTGTCTCAAGTTATGAACAAGCAAGCTGTCAAATAAACATTTTCGATGATAATGCCATATATCACCCTAGAAACATTTTAAAACAAAGACAAAAGCAAATTACACTGGACAACTTTTTAGTGAGATAGAGGCCCAGTGGGTCTGAAGTAGAGTTGAGTGGTGTCAATAGACAGAAAAAAGAAAAAAACAATCTCCTTCTAAACAATATTTCACTTCCTCACCACCTTCCACTTACACTGTCAACTCTCCTCCATACAGGTACAGTAAAACTCAGTTTTTGCCTATATTTGATCTGCTTAATGTTGTGTTTATCTTTTTGTGATAGATTTAATGGTTTCCACTGATGTTGTGTTCAGAACTTGTGCACAAAGTACTTTGTAAAAGTTTAAATAAATAATCATCTGGGGTCCAGGAACCAATTAATCCATTTTACATTAATTCCTAGGGGGAAATAGTTTTGGTTTACGAACAACCTTCAGAAACAAATTAAGTTGGTGAACCAAGGTTTGATTGTATGCAGTAGTTATGGTGATAAGATATGCCCAATCCTCACAAGTAGAATATTTCATAAACATGATTCTGTATTATATTTGAAATTTTATTTGGAAAAATATTTTTATTTTTATTTCATGTAATGATGTTTTTATTTTCCAAATAATTTATCTTCAAATAAATTATTTTTAAACATTTTTGAAAAATTTGAAAACATTTGAAAAATTTTTAAGCATTAGTTATAAATTTCTCATAAAAGCAGGATAAATTCATATATCAAATTTTTGGTACAAATTATATTTGCTCATAAAATTGGAGACTCTTATATCAGGTTTGTAAACCGGAGTTAACCTTTATATTTAATTATGGAGCATTTTATTTAATTTAAATAAAAGATATACAAGGTGTGATCAAAAAATACGGGGACTTATCTGATAGAGGGCAGGCAATGCATTGCAAACGTTTCAGCTGTTTGGTGACTCATCCTGCATGCCTCAGCTATAAATACGGCTAATTGTGAATTGTTTCGTTTAGGTGTTAAAAATTTATTAGTGGTAGTGTGTTGTTTCGATTTGCACTGTTTGCAATTTTTAAATATGGATGCGCTCAAAGAGCAACGTATATGCATAAAATTTTGGGCTAAACTTAGAAAAACTGGAACTGAAACACTGTCTATGGTGCAACAGGCATTCGGAGACTCCTGAATTGTGGCGAAGTGGTGCGTGGTTTCTACACCACGATAATGCTCGACCACATACTGCACTTCTCATTCAGGAGTGGCTCGCCCGAAATTCCCTTCCAGTCATTCCATAACCTCCTTATTCACCCGATCTTTCACTGGCTGACTTCTTTCTCTTCCCATGCATAAAGAAAGTGTTGAAAGGAAGACATTTTGATACTGTAGAAGAAATTAAAGTGAATTTGCAGACGGCACTCAACTCACTTCCGCCAGAAGCTTGTGTGGCTGCCTTCAAGGACTGGCAAAATCAGTTTGTGCATTGCATACGTGCAGAAGGGGCATATTTTGAAGGAGATCCTATTTAAATAAAGTATTGTATAAAAATAGTTTGTATAATGATAGTCCCCGTATTTAACTATATTTTACTTACAGCTCTATTACAGAATATTACTGTAATAGAGCTGTAAGTAAAATATAGTTAAATTTTAAAGAAAGACAGGAGTACTAATACTAGTCCCCGTATTTTTTGATCACACCTTTTATTTATAATCATGACTTGATTTTCCAAAAATGGCAGAAAATGATAAAATGAACTTATCTTCAGTGATGCATGTAATGACATCATCCAATTTACGTAAACATCACTGCCAAACTGAGATCTTATTAATAATTGAACTAAAGATTTGCCTATTTTCAGTGGATTATAAACGAAATAAAATTAATACTGAATTATAATTGTAAAGACAATAACGGCAATATATATATTTTATATGTAATAAAATTTAAGCAAGAAATAGATATTATCTGTGAAATTCATAGCTGGCTGTTACTTGTGTTTATTTACTATTAATGGTTATTTATAAAAATTTATTTTTCTTATAAAATTTCAATTTTAGATTTTTAGTGGCAATTTTCTCCATTATTATTAGCAAAAGGAAATAGTTAATGTCATTAGAAACAATTTTATATTTTTTACAAATAGTTCTAAGCAACTTTTATTGTAAATGTAAGTATAATATTTTAAATAAAGAACAAATTAAATTTTTATTTAATTTTGCCATGATACATAAAGTTTCCAAATTCAAATTGGCAAAATTATATGATCTACAATAATTTAAAGTGAAATAGTCCCCGTATTTTTTGATCACACCTTTTATTTATAATCATGACTTGATTTTCCAAAAATGGCAGAAAACCTAAAGGCAAATTTAATTTTACAAACCTTACTCATGTTCAAACAAAATTGATTTTTGCACAGATATATTCCTCTCTCCATCATATGGGACAAGAATAAAGGTTCAATTAATTTATCTGCACACCTTCTGTCAATCATGCTATCATTGTAGCCACTTTTGTGATTAACAAAAAATATATTCATGTTTCAATATCATTTTTAAATATACTTTTCTTGTGTTATTTTCTTATTTTTTTGTTTGTATGCAAAGAATTCAAAAGCATCTGCAGAAACTTTTTTTTCATTAGAAACATTAGAAAATAATTTGTCCAATGAATTAATAAATTCAGATAATTTTCTTTGAAAACAAGTATTTTATCAAACTGACTGATTGCTAACAATCTATTTCATCAGAATTTTGCAAAAATTATACCTAATATTTTAATTACCTACAATTTTGTATTTACAAAATTAATTACCTACGTAATTAATTTTGTAAAAACAAATTTACAACTTAATGTGAAGGTGAAATTTGTTATGCTCATAATTAATTATATCATCAAAATTTGATTAACTCGGTAGTGTACGTGTAGACCATTTACAACTTAATGTGAATGGAGAAATTTACTATGTTCATGGTTAATAAATGGTGAAATTTACTATGTTCATGGTTAATTATATCATCAAAATTTCGAGTACCTCGGTAGTGTACGTGTACAGTAGCGAGAGTATCTATTATTTTACACTACAAAGTATCCACTATGTTTACAGTTTAATGTGAATAATGAAATTTACTATGTTCATGGTTAATTATATCATCAAAATTTGGAGTATAAAATTTACTATGTTCATGGTTAATTATATCATCAAAATTTGGAATAACTCGGTAGTGTACGTGTACATTAGTGAGAGTATCCATTATTTTATTTTTTCTGTATGTATGTGTACACTAGCGAGAATATCCATTTTTTTATTTTTTCTTTATACTGTAAGTCAGGGGTGTCAAACTGGCGACCCTTGATGTGATTTTTTGTGGCCCCCAAGGCTCTCAACTAAAATGAAAATGAGAACAATATTCTATGAGATAATAGGAAGTAACTCTCACTTCATAGCTATGTCATAAACTATTATACACTAGTCTGATTTTAATGAAATGTAATTGAAAATTTTACAGATTACATTATCTATATTTTAAAAATTTAACTTTTCATATATTTTTATATACTAGATATTTAATAAAGAAAATCAATATTTCAACATAGATTGACTGGTGTATGGGAAAACATTAGTGTATTTCTAGATAAAAAATACAGATTATTTTTAATATAATCAAAAATAATTTCATATGAAATAATTTTTTGATAATTATCCTTTCAGTGTTAATAACTTTAAACTATTATATTTTATAATAAGTTTTGATTATTTAACATTTAAAAATGATTTACAATCTTATTTAAATCATAATATTGTAAATAATTTAAAATATTTTGTTTTAGGTTCATTTGGAAGTAGATCCAGATTTATTAACTGATGACACTCATACATTTTTACATTTGAAAGAAAGTAACATTTTAAGAGTTTCTATTCTTCGTGATATTTTATCTGTTCACTTAAAGATGAATTGTGATGTTGGAATTCCACTTCAGTTAACTCCATGCTACTTATTTGCAAAAGAAAAGGTAAATTATTTAAGAAGTTTTTATGAAAACATGCTTAAAATATGTAACACATTAACTGTTACATTTCTTAACTTTCTTTTTATGAAATAATTAATTATTTTATCTTGTGTGAAAAATAATGTTTTAGAAATTATAGTCAATATACAGGGTGGAAGAAGTCTGTACCCCTCCATATAACTTGATAACTATCATAGATTTCAAAAATCTGTTAATTCCAACAAATAAGAAGTCGTGGGTGAGCTAACTGATGGCTACCTTCAAATGAGTTGATTATGCAAATGAGTACACTTGCAAACCTTATAAACCATAACAGAGACCAAAAAATTTCCAATTAAAAACTTCTTCAGCATTCAATTCTGAACACAATAGAAAATAACCTCATCAAAATTTAATGAATAGTTCACTCAAAAATGAAACAAAAACATTTTTACATACAAACCATGTCATGTGTACTTCTATATATTGTTCTGGAAATTTCTGAAAGTTTCCACAACAATGTCATTTTTCTGTTCAATTGGCATAAAAAGCCATATTTACACACATGCAATTCAGTGTACATGTACAGTACAATGATTGAGTACACACTTAACAAAATGACTGCCATGGTCATATGTTATAGTGTAGCTAATGTGAATGTTGCTGCTACAACTCAACTTTATCAGAAAAGGCATCCCTTAGCATGAACACTTAGCTCTATCATATGTTAATTCCTTGAAATCCCCAAGATCACGTCACCCACAAACAGCAACTGATAAGGCTACAACAATTTTAAGTTTTGTATAATAACAGTAGAGGATCTTCAAGACCCATCATTACTGCTTGTACAGAGATTTCTATTGACACCCTAGAGACTGTGAGAAACTCTATCCAACATCATTCTCGATTGTACTTGGATGCTGGTGGAAAACATTTTGAGCACATCCATGATTAGTTTTTGGTTGTTGATTAGGATCTATGTTTTCAATTTATTGATTTGGGTGTTATGTTTTAGTGTTAGTTTGTTATTTACGTGTCAGAAATAAGTGTCAGTTTTTTGCATGTAAAAATGTTTGTTTCATTTCTGGGTGAAGTATTCATCCAATTTTGATGAAATTTTTTAAACTATTCAGAATATATGTAACATTATGGCCAGTAACTTTCTATAATTTTCTTTTATATCTTAACATATTATGTACAATAGAAGAAGCACATTGTTTAATATAATCCGCAATGATAAAGATAAAATCAACCCCTCTCTCCATACTGGGTGTATATGAGATCGCAGTGATAGACAAAGATATTAACCAACATATCTCCTACATAGAATATATGGAGAGATTGCTTAATAGGAGACTTCTGAAACATAAAAGGGACATTGAAAATAAAACACCTAATACAGCTTTGCGCAAAGAGCTCAAATTAGTGACTTAGAGATTAAGTGGAACAATGCTAAAATAGTAAGAAAGGAAGACTCTAAAAGAGGAAGAATAGTGGAAGCACTAACAATTTATGAGAAGAGAAGAACAGACAGTAAACCGATTAACAAGGTAGACCTCTTGTTAATTAGCAACACTTGGAGATGGTGCGTAAGTTAAAGAAAATGCCATTTATTGTAATAACTTGTAAAAATAGATGACTGTTAGTTCTTTATGCTTGTTACATATAATTATTTTGTTTATTTACATGTTATTGTTTATAATAGTAAGAACCCTATATTTTGTTTTATAATTATATTATTATTAATCCTTGGTGCATATATACTTAAAGACTTTTGCTGATATTTATGTTGCTATAGTAACTGTATTCTTTAGAAATTTAAATGTTTTTTGTGCATTCTATAGAATTCTGTACGTTCTTGAACTTTACATTGTAGCTGAAGAGGATTTTGTAATAAATCGAAAGTGCTACTAAGTTTGTGTAATTTATTTATTTATTCACATTATGAAAGTTTTTCCTGCCATCATGCTGTTAGTTTTATTGATAGTTTTTTCATTGTTGTATTTAATTTACTTTGCAATTTTGCAATGACTAATGTGAGAGAGTAGCATGTTTGTATCAAGTTCTGTTTTATGTTTGAGGAATCTTCTGCAAAAACACACTAATTGTTAAAATAAGCATTTCATGGCAACAGTTTAGGTGTAACACAAACTTATGACTGATTCAAACATTTCAAAAATGGCTGAATATCAGTTGATGATGATCGTTTAGGACAACCATCATTTGGAATTACACTAGAAAATGCCACTAAAGTATATAATGTAATTCAGAAAGATTGTATGTGGACCATCCAAAACCTTCCTGACATTGTGGAACTATCATATAAGGCTTAGAATTAATAGAAATCTCGCCAAAACAAGTTGTATAAAACTGCTATTAAGAGACAACCAACTATTTTTAATCATCTAAGGAATGAAAAACAAAAATTTACAGAACAAGACAAGTCTGGAGTACATGTAATATCACTGAACAATAAGGACCTTAAAGACAAGAAGGTGAAATGAAAAGGAATTTTAAAGACAGATTGAAAGAGTACAGAAATGATAAAGACAGAATATGAGAACAGCCCTATGTAAGAAATGGTAACCCTTACCATCTCTTACATAGTTTTCTTCATATTTCTTCACTGTTGGTTATATTGGAAAACTTCCCCATCATTGTGATGGGGAAGTTTTCCAGGACTGAACTACTTTACTTTCCAGAACTATATCTGAGGTGCTTCAGATATTTTTTCAATACAATGTCTAATTGGTATGATAATGTTAAGTTAACTGTTATTTCAGCAAAGACTATAATTGTATCTTTTACACAAAAAAAGGCAGCTGATGGGGCTTTCTGAACCATCATTCTTTGGAAAAATGTACAGTCCTTGGTGTTATGCTAGATGAGGGAATGGCTTGGAAACTAGATATAGATTTTATTGTTGTGGCCCATAAAGCTATAAAGATAAAAGGCCTTGTTGAAATCCTATAAAGAGTTATAGGCTTGTAGAGGCATTTTGGATAAGACATGCGAACTGAAACAAAGTTTATTATATTGGGTATATACCATGGTTATGAGACTCATTATTATGTATGCATCATCATATGGTGCTTGAGAGTTCTTTTAAAGTTATGCAGGTCTGAACTTGAAAAACTTCAAAGGATGGTCTGTCTAAGCATCATAGAATTTGTGAGGAAGTTAACTCTGAACTGTGCTATATTATTTTATTATGCACTTTTATTATTTATCATTATTTTCATTATTATCTAACATATTATATTTTAGTTTAATAGTTGACTTACTTCCACATTCCCCGTTGTAGTAATTAGCTGTTACGTGTTACGGAATCGGAAACCGTAACCCATCCTCCAGAAGAGCTGTCCCAGGTAATGATGTCATCATCTAATCTAAATATATTTACCACTGATCCGATATGAGAATATAAGAATGATCTCGTATTGAGGCTTTGTTCTTATATAATTAAATTGTAAAGAGGATGACATGAATTGATAACTCTAAATTTAAACATGTTACGTATATATATGTAAATGAAGCAATATGGGACTGTACATCACTTGGATATAAAGGCCAATGCAACCAACGACTCAACGAGGTGTTGTATTGACGTAAGGTTGGTTAAGTGACATTGGAATTCTTGTAAAGATCTACAATTTGCTAGTGAAGTATGGATCGGTGGTGGAGGTAGTAGAATTAAGTAGTAATTAAGGTTTCCTTTTGTGAATATTGATTGTTGATATTTGAATTGAATTAAACAAGTTTTGTTGTTTAATTTACTGTTGCTTTATTAAAGTTTCAATAAAGCATTTATTAACACTTTGTAAGCTGATATTTGAGTTGGATTAAACAAGTTTTGTTGATTAATTGATTGTTGGTTGATATTTGATTTGGATTAAACAAGTTTTGTTGATTAATTGATTGTTTGCTTTATTATCATTTAAATAAAGCATTTATTAACACTTTTTGTAAGTGTTTTGGAGTTCCAATAAATTTATATTTTTTGTATTTAACTTGTTTTGATAATTTATTCAAATTATTAGTATAAGTTTCTAATATCGTTTTGTTGTTGTTAGATCTAACACTTAATTGGTACTTTTAGTTGAAGTTCCAATTTCTGGATTTGTTTCGTCAATCAGACGTTACATTGTTGGTTAGATTGTTTTGAAGTTAATTATATTTAAGTTAGAGTTTAGAAGAAAAGTCGCTAGAACAGTTAGATTTAGTTGTAATTAGTATTATTGATCTTCGTTAGAAATTGCGACTTTGCAGATTTATGAGGATTGCTTCTATGGCTGCTCTAGAAATTCTTTTGGGCATTTCTCTCTTGCATTTGTGTGTTGAGGCTACTGCCTGAGAGAGTTAATATAGGCTCTATTGCTGTGGGAGAAGAATCTCTTGGACCCAAAAGTGAAGCACACATCTTTTGAATGGGACAAAACAAACATTCACATTCTTAAGATGGTTAAAGATCATGGTACCCAGATTCAATTTCTTCAGACCCTTCACTATTATTTTTCCCAATATGAAGAGGTGGATTTGGGTATGTCAAGGGTGGACTGGTTTGATATACAGATGATTCCAACACCGTAGATGTGTTTGAATCATCTGTATACCAAACCAGTTTTGGAAAAAGTTGGACTCTAACTTCTGTCCTTGTTGTAAGGGCTGAAGTTTATTGCAAGGGAACAAGATATCCTATTCTTATTTCCTTGGACAGTGCCACTGTCTTTCAGGCAGAAATCTAAGCTATTTCTGTAATGTGTTTTTTTTACATTAATCCTTTAAAATAACAGCACTAGGAAGCAGTTGAATATCAACACAAAAACTTTTTTATTGGAACGTTTTCGGTTATCGTATAACCATCATCAGCATTTTTACAATAGAATACAAGAAGTTTTTCATTCGTTTTCGAACCAGAATTAAAGAACTGAATATAATTATTTAAAAATTTCAAAAATTAAAAACATATTTTTGTGTCTACGATTTCGTTAAAACATTAACGTACTTTATACATAATACGTACGATGTATAAAAATTTATTTTTAAATTGGATATATTATTAGTCTGTATGTAAAAATTTCGAAGACTTGTAGCTATATTACTTAATATTTACAAAATTAAAATTAAAAATACAGTCCGCATCGAATATTTTAAGTAATTGGGTACTGCGCAACTGTGTTACCAGCTTCCGGTTTTTCTCAAGGCGTATTGCCACGCTGCAGAAATATCTTTACTTTTTTGTCCGTTAATGACGTTTTTATGTAATGTGTAATGTCTGTAATGTGTCAAGATCATTCTAATTTTGTGTTAATAACAGCATGTTTATCCATATATATTTATTCCTTATTTTTTAATCTCTACATTTTTGTAATAATTACATTTTTTCCACTACTGGCTATATGTTTTTGTCATGCACATAAAGGACCTTCTAAATATGTAATTTGCAAGTATTTTAATTTTAAATGCTGTTCTCTTATTTCATTTTTTGTATTTTTAAGTTTATTCCATATACTACTGAAGATGGCTATATATTAGCTGAAAATACTATGGTTTTAACTAAAGTACATTCATGGTACTGCTAAGAGTGCTAGTTTTTATTCTTGAAGATATTGTCTTTTATGGATAAGGATGAGACTTCTTATCAGATAATTCTGTTAAGGGAATACAATAGATTGCAGTACTAGGGGTGTTTAAAGCTCTCTTTCCTATTATTACTATTATCTGAGGATATGTAATTTGAGAGAATGAATAATGGGCATATTTGCCTGAAGAAGAAAGTAACCATGGAGGAAGCTGGTATACTCTATAGGGATAGGAATGCTTGAAACTATCTGATCAGATATGTTATGGTTGATTTGTTTGTTTGTCCTTCTTTATCTTTTTTAAATACTGTTCACCATCTCAGAAGAGATATGGACATGAAATTGTTATTATTGCATAATACAAACAATGCAAGTAATAAATTTTTTTATTAGATAATATTTTCAGGTATAATTTTTATCATTTTAATATACAAAAAGGCAAAATAAATAATTAGATTTTTGATATGGATGTATTTTCACACAATAATATCTATCATTATTTCTAAAAATGAAAATTCTCTTATTAATTATCCAAATGTAATCCAATTAAAAGCTTTAAGAATAAATTAAATATTCTCTTAAATTCATTACTAAATGACTAATTATATTAAATTAACAACTAGGTCCTAAATTAATATAAAACAAAATCTAAACTAATTTATTGGACCTTAAAAGAAAATTAATTTTCTTAAAAATTGATTTAATTTTCTTTTAAGGTCCAATAAGCTAATTTAGATTTTATTTTATACTGAATATGATAATAATTTCATGTTTTAATTATTTTAATAAATATTAATTGCTTTTCTCTCATTTTAAATATTGTTTTATTTATAAAATTGGAATATTATAATCAAAATATGAAAAAAAATATTTTATAATTAAAAAATATTAATTTATTCAGTTAAAAAGGATTCGTAAATATCTCTTGGTATGATCACCATCTTCTTTGATTTATCTTCACGTGTAATTAGATAATTGTTCTCTTTCGTCCATAGTAAAGATTCCTTTATGAGGAAACCTTGCAGGAAGCAAGGTTTCCTCATAAAGCAACCTTGGAAATATGCCATAGGTAGAGAAAAGAACACATGTTCCTGCAAGGTTTCCTCATAAAGCAACCTTGGAAATATGCCATAGGTAGAGAAAAGAACACATGAGCTTATATGTAACTGGGGAATATACGAACTATAGCGCACTTAATACTACTAAATTCCATAAAGTGAATTTTATTCTGTTCAGTTTTATTTTGTTTATATATATATATATATATATTTTTGTTTATTTTAATCTAATATTTTAATTCTGTATATTTATGTCTGTACCATTACCCATAATTCCCGTGTACATTGTTCCTTATTTGTATTATTAATATTATAACTGTCATTCAATTGGTGCCAAGTGCATTTATTTACATACGTTAAACTTTTTGAAAAATTATCTCCATAGCAACTGTATATTCTTTTTTAAAATTTTTTAGAACTTTTGATTTGAACAGCGCCTGAAGATGGCTGTATAGCCGAAAACGTTAGCGCACTGTATATAAATAAAGTGTTACAATTCTACTGCAGTTTAGTGCTGTCTAGTATCTTAAGTATTATAGTTGTTTATGCTAATTTTCAATTCTGCATTTTTCAGAAAGTAAAAAATTTGTACATCCATAATTATTATTTTTTTGAATGAAATGTAAGAATGGGTTCAAAGAGAACTGACCAGAGAATAATTCCAGAAAGAAGAACACTTGACTGAGCATAGAGAAGAAGAAAGAAATTGTAATAAAGTGCAGAAAGATAGTACAATTAAGATGTAATTCAAGAGTATGGCATTCCTAGGACAATTGTGGCAACATTTTGCAACAGAGAGAGAAGATTATGGGTACTAGAGTATCTGCTGGATCAATGAAGATTTCTGAGAAGAATAGATAAAAGATCAATGAAGAGATGGAAAAGCTGCTTCTAACGTGGATTAGACAAAGACAGATGAAGGGAGATCCAGTAATTCAGGCAATGATCTGTGAGAAGGCTAGGTTAATTTTTGGAAGAATTTTGAAAGAAAACTCCAGGATATATGTCAGCTCAAACTGAAGAATTTAAAGTAGGTAGAGGCTGATTTTCACAAATTCAAAGATAGAACAGAATAAAGAAGACTTCATTCCAATATCCAAGGACTAATAAATTGTGTGTATTGTGTATAAGATAGTATATTTTGTAATTTAGTGAGTTATACAATAGTAAAATACATATAAAGAAAATAATATAGTGCATCTTTCTCACCTCCCCACTAGGGGAAGTGGGATTGGAGTCCGAAAACGAATTAATCTATTTTCCATTGTCTTATATGGGAAATATTGTCCCACAATTCAACGCTATGTTGGCGACAGATTAGTATCGAAATGCAATAACTTCCAGTAGCGAGAAAAAGGAAGAAGTAAACACTGTATTATATATTACAGTGTTGTGGAGACTAGGAATTCAGGCCGAATATAAGAGGTCACTCTACACCTCTTCATCAGACATAATTGGAAGAAATCCAAACAGAGTGACACCTTAGATATGTAATCCGACCAATAGATAGTTTATATTATTACTAACTCGAAGAACCTTGTCCTCCACAATCATAAACTAGATGTCGAATGACATTAAGATGTTCAGTTATAATTGTAACTAGGGTAGAAAGACAATACCAAGAGGTTTTTTTCCCTGGGAAAACTATAAATTTATTCACCGAAAGGGGTCAAGAATTTGCCCCAAAATGGAGACGGGATTTGGCAGTCAGTCACCAAACTCCAAGGGAGTAAAACGTAGTAAGTCGGTGCTCACCTGTAAGAGATCGAAATTATAATGACAACTACTCGTCAAGTCCTTGTTAATTTTAATATGAAGAAGTATAGAAAAGAGTGGAGCATCTATTCTGGAAGAATCAGTGTTCATTTAAGAGACAAAAATAGAAGACATCTGATTAAAAGAGACATTAGAAAAGATTCAGTGTCACCCTTGATTCTACATGATTTGATTAAGAACTTTGTCATCTTCAATTTGTACACTGGGAGGAGTCGAAACACTCAATAAACGCAACTATCAACAAAGCGAGAAAAAGGAAGAAGAAATTAATTTTTTACTCTCTATATTCTTAAGGTATTTATCCTTCAGATATGTTATGTACTATTGTAAACTCTCTCTTTAATAAAGGAAGTTGTTTGTTGTTACAAACATAGTCTCTTTATTGTCATTGTCTAAGTCTCATTACCTGTCCTTACTCACTCCACAGACTGCAGGTAGGCCATAAGTTTGTTCTTATTGTCCTTGGAGACCTTACAATATATATATTGTACTGCTATACTTCGTCATAATGATACAACTTTTGCATAATAATAATTTAATCTTCTCAGTGTAACTGTTTTTTAGACACTACTGTACTGTATTTACAATTGTACAAAATACAATATCTACACATATGTGAATGTAATTGATAATGCATTTGTATCCAGTAATTATACGTATTTGTATGGCAACACAGTTTATTTTATATTTCTATAGTAAAATTTGTACAGCTCTACAGCTTTACAAATTATGAACAAAGTTTATATATAATTTGCATAAATATTGTATATGTATATTTGTTTTATTTTCATAATGCAGTCAGTTTTAGATTTAGTTGTACATTTGTACAACAATGCTCCTTTTATATTTTGTATATTATATACAGCATGTATAATTGTACATATATACAATATGTATATAATAATATATACATATATTATACAATATATATATATTGTATATATATATACAAGATTTATTTGGTTTTAAAAATTATTGTAAACTAATTACAATTGTATTATTGTGTAAAATCTAGTTATACATGTATAAAATTGAACAAAATATACACAATAGATGTACAAAATGTGTACAATAGGCTTTTAATGTATGATAATGATGTACAACTGAAAAATACAAGGTGTGCAATAGATGTACAGTTGTACAAAATGTTAAATTGTATGTATTTTATATACTTTATAGTACAGTACAGTATCATTGCATATCTGCACTGTACAGTGTCTTCTCATTATAATATAATACAGTCAAACCTCTGTTCACAAATACCTTGGATTACAGACAGTTTGGTTTATGAACAAATTTTCCAAATACAGAGCGTCTCAGATGACGTATAGTGTCTCAAGTTATGAACAAGCAAGCTGTCAAATAAACATTTTCAATGATAATGCCATATATCACTTTAAAAACATTTTAAAACAAAGACAAAAGCAAATTACACTGGACAACTTTTTAGTGAGATAGAGGCCCAGTGGGTCTGAAGTAGAGTTGAGTGGTGTCAAGAGACAGAAAAAAGAAAAAAACAATCTCCTTCTAAACAATATTTCACTTCCTCACCACCTTCCACTTACACTGTCAACTCTCCTCCATACAGGTACAGTAAAACTCAGTTTTTGCCTATATTTGATCTGCTTAATGTTGTGTTTATCTTTTTTGTGATAGATTTAATGGTTTCCACTGATGTTGTGTTCAGAACTTGTGCACAAAGTACTTTGTAAAAGTTTAAATAAATAATCATCTGGGGTCCAGGAACCAATTAATCCATTTTACATTAATTACTAGGGGGAAATAGTTTTGGTTTACGAACAACCTTCAGAAACAAATTAAGTTGGTGAACCAAGGTTTGATTGTAGTTATGGTGATAAGATATTCCCAATCCTCACAAGTAGAATATTTCATAAACATGATTCTGTATTATATTTGAAATTTTATTTGGAAAAATATTTTTATTTTTATTTCATGTAATGATGTTTTTATTTTCCAAATAATTTATCTTCAAATAAATTATTTTTAAACATTTTTGAAAAATTTGAAAACATTTGAAAAATTTTTAAGCATTAGTTATAAATTTCTCATAAAAGCAGGATAAATTCATATATCAAATTTTTGGTACAAATTATATTTGCTCATAAAATTGGAGACTCTTATATCAGGTTTGTAAACCGGAGTTAACCTTTATATTTAATTATGGAGCATTTTATTTAATTTAAATAAAAGATATACAAGGTGTGATCAAAAAATATGGGGA
>AYEL01063633.1:0-60035 GCA_000484575.1 Olivierus martensii
CGGACTAAATATTTTATTATATTTATTAATTTTATTATTATTTTTAATTTAGAAATATATCTATACAATGTTATATTATAATTTTTTAAAATTCAAATTATGTTCTTATTAAGTTTTACGTTCGAATTCTTATATGTTATGTATGATTTGCTGAAGATGGCTTAATAAAGCTGAAAGATGTACAAGTTTACTAAAATATACTGTATTTTCCACTTTTAAAATTGTGCTGAATTTATTTACTCTTAAAAATTATACTAAAATTATTTTCCTGACAATTATTTATAAAAATTCACAATCTGCAAAATGCATTTCGGCCTGTTCTGGCCCTCTTCGGTTAGTGATACATGAATTCTGTAAGGAAATTTTTATTTTAAACAATTCCAAACTATTCTTCAACAATAAATTTTCAACCAATCTTTCAAATACTAATTTTGAAAGATTTAATTGTTGTATAAGGAAATAATTATGGAAAAAATAAATAGAACTCGTACTAATAATTACAAAGGTAATCTTAGTTTATAAACAATATAATGGTTTTTGAAATAATAAAAGTTAAACAGTTAATTTTGTTTTTATTAAAGAAATGTCAATTTCAAAATTAGTATTTGAAAGATTGGTTGAAAATTTATTGTTGAAGAATAGTTTGGAATTGTTTAAAATGAAAATTTCCTTATAGAATTCACATATCATTGTAACCAAAGAGGGCCAGAACAGGCTGTAATGCATTTTGCAGATTGTGAATTTTTATAAATAATTGTCATGTAAATAATTTTAGTATATTTATAAGGATTTTGTAAATTTTGTGAATGATATATAAGTTGTGAATAATAAATTCATGTTTAAAAATTAAGTATTTGTTCCCATTAGCCAACAAGCACTGAATTCGTAGTGATAAAAAATCTGTTGTTAAAAAAGAAACGGATATGGAAATTATTTCAATACAATTCGATAACAATATATTCGAATACCATATAATTTAAATATTAAGAGTAAATAACACCAAGCACTTGAAGCAGGACAAACACAAGTTTATTATTAGATATATATAAACTACATATACTAATAATAGGGCAGTCTTTCCGGAAACACTTTCGGCCTTCTACGGCCCTCCTCAGCCGGTACTCAGAAGTGACTGAAGATCTACCCCGTATCGGAACGCAGGCCGTTCCTACTGGGGTACATTATAAACAAACACTAAATTTAAAGGGCTCGCGATGACACACAGACGGGTTGTGGACCAGATGTTGGTCCGTTGTTACAAAAACATATATTTTATTTCGTTCTACATACTTTCAGTTGTGAGTTATTGGGCTGTGTTATATACGGAATCTCATCTTACAACCTTTTTGGTGTTAACTTCACGCGGTTTAATTTGTGATTTTTGACGATGTTGTAAGATGAGATACCGTATATAACACAGCCTAATAACTCACAACTAAAGTATGTAGAACGAAATAAAATATATGTTTTTGTAACAACGGACCAACATCTGGTCCACAACCCGAAGTGGCGCATGCTCCGATCTGTCTTTATTTAATTGACACCACCTCCACACGCAATTCAATCTACTAGGGTCGTCTTCGTTTAGTATTGTGTGTCATCGCGAGCCCTTTAAATTTAGTGTTTGTTTATAATGTACCCCAGCAGGAACGGCCTGCGTTCCGATACGGGGTAGATCTTCAGTCACTTCTGAGTACCGGCTGAGGAGGGCCGTAGAAGGCCGAAAGCGTTTCCGGAAAGACTGCCCTATTATTAGTATATGTAGTTTATATATATCTAATAATAAACTTGTGTTTGTCCTGCTTCAAGTGCTTGGTGTTATTTACTACATTAATAGAAGCAGCGGAACTAGGTTGTTTAAAATTAAATATTAAGAGACAAGTTAAAAGAATTCTAAAGAAAAGTAACAATAAGAAAGCATATAAAAGAGTGCCTAAGATATACAGTGTACTGAGGTACGATAAAGACAAATACGACAATCAGTACAAGTCAAGCATATACAAATCCCACTAACTGACATAAATACAGGACAAAATAAGGCTTACATAGGTGCAATAGGGAGGAATTTCAAAGATAGAATTAAAGCACACAAAGATGATATTAAAAAAGCTAATTTAACAACAGCACTAGTGACATATGCTTGAGAAAGTAATGTAGAAATACAATAGGACAAACCTAAAATAATAAAAAATCTGGAAAATAAAAACGGTTTTATGGATAGCCAAAACAATAGAAATCAGAAAAAGGAGTGAGAAAGAAACAATTATAATTAATAAAAATAGTGAAACAATTGCACCAGCATGGAAATATGTGATTAAATGTTCGTGATTGAATTATGCACATCATATACAAATGGTTTCTGCTTAATTGGGACACGTTGAGACTAAGCCATTTTGTCCCAATTAAGGTGCTGTCCCAATTATACAAAGTAACAAGAAATTCTAAAATAAAATATGTAATTCGTACGTAAAAAAATAATAATTAGGTCCCTATTTTAATGATTTATTAAAATAGGTACCTAATTATTAATGTTTTACTGATCTCCTCTGACTTCGTCAACACTGGGCCGCTGATATTCATGCCTTGTCCGAACTATAGAAATCCATTGATCTAATGCTTCTTTGAATTCTGGATCCATCAAACTTTCTTTTGAATGTTCCTGGAATTCCTTTCTGTAATGCCCACTCCTCATGCAGTTGATTTTCTTGTTGTAGAAAACGTACCATGGTAGATTTTGGTATACCATTTATATCAGGAGTCTACGATGGTTTGTGTTAAATGGCTGGCTTTTAATTTTATCCAGCAAAACAATTTTACTTGAAAGTGTAACTCCTTTTCTTGCATTCTCGGCAAATATTTAAAAATTTTAAATAAAATCAACACTGTAAATGAATATCGCTAGATATCAGCAATGAAATTTTATTTGAAAGTGTAAAATCATTTCTTGGCATCTTGGCAAAGATTAGTTTTTCTTGAAAGTGTAAAATCCTTTCTTGGCATCTTGGCAAAGATTTAAAAAGCAAAGCAATTTTATTCGAAAGTGTAAAATCCTTTCTTGACATCTTGGCCAAGATTTAAAAATTTTAAATGTGCAAAATCATTTCTTAGCATCTTGGCAAAGATTTAAAAATTTTAAATAAAATCAACACTGGAAATGAATATCGCTAGGTACAGTAATGATAGAATCTTAAGTAGACACACACTTGCCAGACTCACAACGATAGATAACTGATTCTCATCATGCTAGTGTTGCTGAATACAATATTGTTGTGTATTATTTATCAACGATGGTATGCTATTCCTTTTCATTGTATCCTATTTCATTTTAATAGTATTTTATTTGTATTTTATTGTATCCTATCTCATTAATTGTTCATTATATCAGGTGTGTAAATATGAAACCGGAATTTGCCAATAAATGGTGCATCTGTCAATGTACCTTTCATCAAACTGCGTCATTGGTGCAATTGTTTTCTTTTGACATCTGTCAACAACATCCAATTCATAACCATACAAGTTTCATACAATAACACACGTTTTTTATGTGTTAAAAATGTCGACTTTTGTGCCTACATGTTACGATTTGCTGACATCATTGATTTTTTTGTTATCATTCGAAGAAAACTGCTGCAGAATCACATTGAACGCTTGTCAAAGCTTACAGTGAGCATGCTCTTGGTAAATCACAATGCTATGAGTGATTTAATAAATTCAAAAGTGGTGATTTTGACATGAGAAACGAAGAATGTGGAAGACCACCAAAAAAGTTTGAAGACAGTGAATTGTAAGCATTGTTGGATGAGGATGACACTCAAATGCAAAAATAACTCACAGATCAATTGAATTGTCATGAGAAGCCGTCTCCATACGTTTAAAAGCCATAGGAAAGATCCAAAAGCTGGGGAAATGGGTTCCGCATGAACTGAAGGAAAGACAACAGGAAAATTGAAAACCACTTGCAAAATGCTGCTTGCCAGATACAAAAGTAAGTCATTTCTCCATTGAATTGTGACTGGCAATGAAAAATGAATCTATTTTGAGAATCCAAAGCACAAAAAAATCTTGAGTTGATCCAAGACAACCATCGACATCGACTGCAAGGCCAAATCGCTTTGGATGGAAGACAATGCTCTGTGTTTGATGGGATCAGAAGGGTGTGATTTATTTTGAGCTGCTAAAACCTGGTAAAACTGTAAATACTAAATTCTACCAACAACAAATGATCAGTTTGAATCGAGCTTTGCATGAAAAATGACCAGAATATGATAAAAGGCAACACAAAGTGATTTTGCTTCATGATAATGCACCATCACACAAAGCAAAACCGGTCCAGGAAAAGTTGGAAACACTTAATTGGGAAATACTTTCACATGAGGCTTACTTGCCAGACTTGGCTCCATCCGATTTTCACTTATTTGCATTGATGGGGCACGGACTTGCTGAGGAGCGCTTCACTTCCTATAAAAATGTAGAAAAATGGCTCGATAACTGGTTTGCCTCAAAAGAAGAACAGTTTTTTTGGCATGGCATCCACATATTGCCAGAAAGATGGAAAAAATGTATAACTAATACTGGGCAATACTTTGAATAAAATACTCTTAACCATTATCATACGATGAACGTGTACTTTTTACTAAAATATTCTGGTTTCATTCTTCCGCACGTACCAAATTCCTACTAATCTTAAGAAACATTTTCTTATCCTATCTTGGTTTTAAGCTAAGCTTCCGAAATTGTATATTTTTGCTGTATAATATTTAAATTTTGTTCTAATGTTTTGTAATGTAAACTGATCTGTTATTCAGTTTTTGGAATATGTATGTTCTATTTTATTATATTCTGTTACTGATGATATTTAACTAAACGTATGGTACTGAAGAGGGACCGGAGAGTGGTCCGAAAACATTATACCATAATAAAAAAGTGTTTGTGCTTGCTAGTAGTGCTGTTTTTGACTTCTGTTTGGTTTAAAGCAAGTAGTTTTCTCCAAGTTATTATAAACTTACACTGATCCGGCGATGGAAAGACAGGATAAGAAAATGTTTCTTCCGGTTTCATATTTACACACCTGATATATATCACTTTACTTGTATCTTTGTATAGTTAGTTGTACCACTTGTATCCTTGCACTACTGTCCTGTGTTACAATAGATTAACTAATTATTTTGTAATAATTTTCTCATTACGGTGTCACCCCCTGTACTTTACCCCATCTCACTACCAGGTACTCAACCCATCGGAGAAGACTATTCTTCACTGTGTTGCAACTTCCAGACACCTCCCAACTGTTACTGGTGTGAACTTAGCTTAAACTCTGACATCTATTCAACCTCCAGCTCTGAGAGACAATACCCTCTACCGATGAAATGTAAACTCAGTCCCAAGCTTCAACACTGTTCTCAACAGAGGCATCTCTCCATCTGTAAAACTTTCCATCATAAATATTTTGTTCTGTTTATCACCAGCTAACTAATCAATATTGTAACCTATTGTTTTTTCTAGTTCTAATTAACGCCTATGCGGGACACCATGGATCTCATGACTGTGCTGGTTGCTCTCCCCTTACTTTCATCTAGTGCCCTGCTCACTCCCTCCACCAGGAAACCTTCAAACTATTCCTAACTCTTCTCACTTCTACTTCCTTTCTGGGCTATAGCAACGAGTTCAGCCCTCTCCTACCTCAATCAATCAATTTACTTATAATTTTACTAAAGAATGGATATTTATATTAGTAAGCAATGTGCTAACAATGTGTATGTAATAGGATTCGAAAAAATGACTCACTCCATTGTGTTAGTCTGTATTGTCTTGTAGAAAGGTTTAACCTGAAAAATTACTGGTACAATAAAATGTTGTTATAATTTTTATATAAGGAATTTTTTAACAAAAGCGCACAACAAGTATCATTATACGTAGTGTTGCCATACTTTCGAAAAATCCCTAAAATATATCAAAAATTGAAAATTCCTTTTCTGCTACTCTCCCAATTAAGTGAAAAGTTGTCCCAAGTAAGTGTTTAAATTATGTATTAGTTTATTAGTTTGGTTTCTGTTCTTTGAGATTCTCAATTAAGCTGAATCCACTGTGTTTTAAATTTTTAGATTTGAGTTTTAATATATAATAATTATGTTTTTTGTCTTAATTCATGTTCTAAATAGTAAATAGTGAATAACTATTTCATCTAACTGCTTTTTAATAATAATCCTTTAAATAACAGCACTGGATTGCAGCTGATTAGCAACACAAAACAATTTTTATTGGAACGTTTTCGATTATCGTACAACCATCATCAGCACTTTAGAATAGAATACAAAAAGGTTGTTTCTATTCTAAAGTGCTGATGATGGTTGTACGATAATCGAAAACGTTCCAATAAAAATTGTTTTGTGTTGCTAATCAGCTGCAATCCAGTGCTGTTATTTAAAGGATTATTAGTAAATAGTGCTTGATAATAAGCACAAGTTTCTTTTGAACTTAGTTGTACTTTCCATTAACTTATTCTTAACTGTTATTGTTCTAGACAAAGCTGATGAGGTTATCTATATCAAAAACTTTTCCAAATAAAATATATATTTTTGTGTGTTAATGATACTGCTTAATCTGCTAATCTATTTACTATATTTTGATGGTTTAGAAATATCAATATTTGATTAAAGATTATATAAAATAATAATAATTGCTTAAATATTAATATATACATAACTTAATATTATTTTTATTAAATAAAATAAGAGATAATAAGTTCACAAAAGTCCTCATCTTATTAGGATCTTCCATTATTCATTAAGTGTTTCTGTATTTCTTACATTAATAACTTATTTTGTTATTTTGTTTCATAATGTTTAGTTTTTCTAAAAAGTCTGAGACATAGTGTGGAACTGAGTCAATAATTTTAGTCTCATGTCATTAGAATTTGACAATTCTTATACACTTTTTGGCTTAATGCTTTGTTCTATCTGTTTAATCTGATATCTTTCTCATGTTGAGAAATCCCATCCTATAATTTCTTACCAATTCTTTTCTACGTACTTCATATTGTTATGATCCCTAAGAGAAATACAATATATACCATTGCTTTTTTACTAAATTATCATTGGATTCTGTATCGTTACAAATAAATATGAAAATATTGGCATTATTGCTTCCTGATCTTAATGTTATTTTGATTTTCTGTATACTTTACAATGCAAAGTAAATGATGATTGCAAACTAAACTAGACTTTAATCATGCAGAGTAACAAAAAATTACATATATAAATAGAAAAAAACAAGCTCTTTATCTCAATACATAAACATCATTATCAAATCTAGTGACGGAGTGGGATGATACATCAACTACAATGATGAAGGTGTAGAAAGGGACGTACTCTAACAAGCAGGGATCAGAGTGACTAGCAAGGGAAATTGGTGAAAGGTTTCCTCCTCTCCCCAATTTCTCTCTGTAATTGATCTGATTTCCTGCTTGTTAGAGTATATCCCTTCCCCATCATCTTATATGGAAAGAATATTGTTTGATATGCTCTCCAAATTAACAAATCAACAATAATAATATATGATAGAAGAAACAATAACTATTTTTGAAATTTTCCAAGTTGATGTATGCTCAAGAGCATTATAAAGATATACATCATAATTATTTTTACTCTGAAACTGTATATTCATTATAATTATCTCTGAAACTGTATATACATTATAATTACTTTTACTCTGAAACTGTATATTTGTTTATAATGCAGTTCTCATACTCAATATACTTTTTGTTTAATGTACAAATTTTTCAGTCCCAATAAATACGTTATAGCGGAGTATACCTGTAATATGATATTTGAGCAAATTTAAGATATATTTTTATTTTTTGATGCACTTATTATAGGAAATTAATGCAAAATTAAAAAAGATGTTACATCAATATGCAAACTTCAAAAATGTTTTTATAGAAGTAATTTCTCTCTTATTATTTTGATAATCAAAAAATTTCTTATTGGCAACAAATTTATATAAAATAAACATTTTTTATTTAAATATTTTGCTACGATAAAAAGATAGTCTTTTTCCCAATATCCAAAGATGGAATTATTATAAAATTGAGTCATCTGAAATAGGTGTATATAATAATTGATTTAATTATTATATTATAATTAAATCAAATCAAAATTAATTTAATAATTCATTTTCTTTTCCTTTGATCTCTCTGTTCTATTATTGGATTGGATTATTTTATAGATTTTTTTTCTATTGATTTATTCTGTATTATTTCAATCTTTAAATTTCTTTCCTTCATATCAATGTAAAAAGTCTTTTCATTTTATGCTTTGTAGACTTAGGGTGACCCATTAAATCCTAACCCTAATAATTATTTCTTTAGATATGATGTTACAACAAATTACAATCACCCATGGAAAAATCCTCTAGAACAGAAAAAATGCAATCCTAATTGATTGTATCTTAACTCAGAAAGAGCCATACATATACAATATATGAATAAAGTTTCATTTCATCATAATATCATCTACAATTGAAATTATCCACAATTTCTATTAAATAAAGTTATTTTCTAAGAACATAATGTTATATAAAATGTTCTGTAGCAATCCTTAATTGATTTTTATCTATTGCAAATAATTATCTGATCATCTGTTAAGGAGGGCCTCAATAAAAGCTTTTGTTTGTTTTAATACAGAACTATAATTCACATGGAATGTCCAGGGTAAGTTCAAGTTCTGTAAAACAAATGAATCAGAACTAATCGATCAGCATTTTCATTATCATCAATCTCTTTATGCCTTAACATCCAAACAAGCATTGAAATAAAATGACAACTATCAAATGCTTTTAAAGACAACTTGATTATCAGTGTCAATGTTTGACTAAATGCTTTTATCAGCATGTTCCCTATTGAAACTAATTCTAACACCTAGAAAAATAGCATAGATATCTGCTTGAAATGCAATAATAAATTGTTCAAAAAAACATAATTTACTGCAAGGGAACAGAAAAAACCACTTGTTCCCTTGCAGTAAATTTCTGCCTTTTACACCAGTAGAAGTTTCTAAGCTGTCTGAATATCAAATGTGGCTATTTTTGATACTTTGCCAAAATTAGTTCCTTCACTATTATGTTTGTCAAAAGAACAGTATTGTTAAAAACAAAAATCAGATCTAATACACTGTCTATCATTAAACAAGAATAACTTAACACAGCTCTAAGACAGGAGAAAATGTATATTTATTATAATTAAAAATAAGTAGTGCCTTTGATTATCTACAATCCTCTTCAGCTACTCACTAAACGAATTACAAAAATGGTTCTATAAAACGCCACGTTTCACAATTTAAAATAATGTTGCTATAGTAACATAACAGAATCTGTTAAAACTTAAAATAAGTTAACAAAAAATAAAAGAAATTAATTAACAAACATATTTTGTTAAAAATGAAAATTTGAATCATAAGAAAACAAACATAAGCAGAAAAATATAAAAAAGTTATTCTATAACATCTCAAAAATTATAAACAAAAAATTAACATCTAGTTGTTGTTATCGCACCACTTCCAGGCATTACTTATACTTGCGGGATCAAGTTTATTAATCGTCTTCTTACTTGTGTTGCGCTTAGTATAGATCGTAAGTGTTTCTGCAATCCTCCCTCTCATAGAGTCGTGCTCTTTGATCAATAGTTTGGCATTGTTCCATTTAACTTCTACGTCGGAGAGAAGTGCTCATTGCGCAAGAGCAGTTGTAGAAGCATTGCTCTGTATATCCTTCATGTGTTCAGGAATATGTTTTTTAAAGAAGCGAGCTGTATAACCTATATAGTTGACACTACTGTCATTGTCCTTATCGTAAATTTATTGTTAATTTTTTGTTTATAATTTGAGATGTTATAGAATAAAATAAAAATCAATTAATACAGCACTAATATGCAGTAATCAACATAAAAACAATTTATTATGTGAAGTACTTTCAGAAAAATTCCATCATCAGCACAATACATCGTATATTACAAAATGGAATTATGCATCGAACATCTTAAGAACTTGTACGATATTCTTAGAACAAATTCAAAATATAACTTTTAAAATTAATATGTAATGCTAAATGGGTATAGGTCTTAAATAATATTATTAGAAAAAAACTTAAATATATACAATATTTAAAAATTAAAAGTAATAAATGCTAGAGTTTATACAAAAATCGTTTACTTCAGATTTATGGCATGGCGCCATGCTGGTGAAAAATCTTCCGGGGGCCTATCATAAGATTTTCGCATTTTTCTCCTCTTAAAATTTCAAGTGCTTCTGTTAAATATTTATCTTCATAATAGTTAACATTTCTTACTCTAGGTTCATCCCATTTTATACTTACATCATTTTCGTACGCTCTTCTTGCCAAAGCAGTTGCAGTAAAATGGAATTATGCATCGAACATTTTAAGAACTTGTACGATATTCTTAGAACAAATTCAAAATATAACTTTTAAAATTAATATGTAATGCTAAATGGGTATAGGTCTTAAATAATATTATTAGAAAAAACTTAAATATATACAATATTTAAAAAATAAAAGTAATAAATGCTAGAGTTTATACTAAAATCGTTTACTTCAGATTTACGGCATAGTGCCATGCTAGTGAAACATCTTTCGGGGGCCTATCATTTATAAGATTTTCGCGTTTTTCTCTTCTTAAAATTTCAAGCGCTTCTGTTAAATATTTATCTTCAAAATAGTTAACATTTCTAAGTACTCTAGCTTCATCCCATTTTACATTCCACCTACTGTTTTTGATCTAATTAGAAATGAAAAAGATAAACGGAGCCACGAAGAAAAAGTCAGGGTATACAGGATACCTATTATAAATAAAGATGAAGCTAAAGTGGAATCATATATAGGTGTAACAGGAAGAAGTTTGGGTGAAAGATTGAAAGAACACCGAAAGGACATTAGACAAGGCAACACTGCAACTGCTTTGGCAAGAAGAGCGTACGAAAATGATGTAAGTATAAAATGGGATGAAGCTAGAGTACTTAGAAATGTTAACTATTATGAAGATAAATATTTAACAGAAGCGCTCGAAATTTTAAGAAAAGAAAAATCCGAAAATCTTATAAATGATAGGCACCCGGAAGATGTTTCACCAGCATGGCGCTATGCCATAAATCTGAAATAAACAATTTTAGTATAAACTCTAGCATTTATTACTTTTAATTTTTAAATATTGTATATATTTATGCCCCGGCTTTTTCTTTGTGCCTCCGTTTATCTTTTTCGTTTCTAATTAGATCAAAAACAGTAGGTGCTCTGATTGTAGCGATTTTCTTATTTCTATTCTTATAAACGTCTTTTACTGTTTTACACCTGGACATGTGGAATGGGACTTGTATATACTGGTCAGTAATAGGCCGATCTTCATCTTCAATTGAGCTCTCGGGTTTCCATCATTATTTCTTCTTACCATATCTTTCTTTACTTTATTCAGTACGAACTTTATGAATTTCATAGTGTAACCATGTTTCTTGCCTACATTAAAAACTTTAGCTATTTCTTCTTCCTGTCCTTCAGTCGAGTTTGTGTGGGTGATGCTTCTCTTAAAATACGTGTAGAAGGCAGGTTTCTTATATAAGATTGGGTCTTCCGACCAGTACGGAATAATTAGACGGTTAACTGTTGGTTTCTGGTATACCTTGGTAGAATAAAAGGTAAGTTCTGCTTTTATCCATACATCTAAGAAGTGGACTTCCTTCCTGTCAATTTGATGGCCTTTAAGGTTAAATCATAAGCTGTATCCGTGAATGCATTTTCTAAATCTCTGGATCTATTGTTCTTCTTCCAAATAACTAATACGTCATCGACATACCTCTTATAAAATTTAAAGTCATTGGTGAAGTCTTTTAAGATAAGTGTTTCCTTAGATCTAACAAGCAGTTCTGCTAATATACCTGCTATTGGACTGCCTATCGGTACATCTTTTACTTGATGGTAAAATTTCTTCTTAAATGTGAAAAAGGACTGGTAGCAAATTAAATGACATAAATCTCTCAAGAGCTCAGCTATTTGAGAAGCATCAGGTAAATGTTCTAGCAGGAAACAATATAAAGCCAAACAGGCAGGAGCTAATTCAATTGACGGATATAAACTCTGAAAATCTAAAGTGGCAGTAACTTCCTCGTGCCCAGGTGTTTGTTCTGCTAGATCTTTAAGTAAGATTTCAGTTGAGGCAATAGTATAAGCATATGGTTCTAACTAGCTTTGGCACCACTGTTCTAGCTTCTTCTCTATTATGTATTAATGGTGACTGTCGTTTTTCAACAATAGGTCTAGCATTTAGAGGTGTTTTGTGCATCTTGATGTAAGCAAATAACCGTGGGCATGCTGGATTATGTACTTTGCTACCTTTTAAAAACACTGGGAAATTCTTCTTCTTACAAATGATATCAACTTTTTGTGCCAGACTCGTAGTTGGATCATTAGTCAAGAGCTTAGCATTAGAATCCCTAATATATTATTTTAGAAAATTACCATAGGAATCTCTTTTTAAAATTACCAATTTATCATCTCTAGTGATTACAATATTTCCGTTTTTTAGCCATTCCGTTGTCTTATTATTCAACACATCCACTAGAAAAAATCGTTTATTAATTAATAAGATTAATACACATAGCGCTAACAGCAGTTGAGATAAGAAAACATAATTTTAATCATTTAACGTAACGTAACTAACGTTTTCGGCCTTCAAAGCTATCATCAGATTACATACACAGTACAAACTGGAAAAAGATTCTAGAATAGATACATTCGTTTAAAGAACATTGCTTGTTCGAACAATAGAATGATTAGTAAAGGCAATTTTAAAAAAATATGACATTAAAGTACATATCGAATAAATTAAGTTAACAATAAAATATATAATTATCGTGTAGTAAAATAATAAAAGGATAAATAAACATATATAATTCAAAGGTCCGAAAAAATTTTAGATCTTAACGGCTACATTATTCAAGTGTTAAAATGCTAATCAACTTGTGCTTGATGTTACAAAAGAACTATTTCTTTACGATATATTCCCAGGCTTTCGATATTCCTACAGCTCTTTCAATTATTAAACGCTCCTTATCTTGTCTTCGTAGTATTTCTAGAGATTCTGTTAGGAACTTATACTTACCATTATCCACTTGTCTTACCACTTTAGCGCTATCCCATTTAATATCTAGATCTTTGTCAAAGGCTTCTATTGCTAGCATGGTGGTTAATTTTCCTTTGTGTATATCCTCCTTGTGTTCATTTAGATGTCGCTCTAACGTCCTTGTCATTACACCTATATATTTTGGACACTGTCCATCCTCTACATTGATTACTGGGATTTCAGATACTCCAGATTTTTCGGTCCTCTCTGACGGTTTTGTTTATCATTTCTTAGTTTATTGTACAGCGTTAGTGGCCTTTTATTTACTTGTTTTTTACCTTGCTTCTTCACAAGTTTTCTAACACAGCTATACGCTCCAATATTATGTGGTATGGGCATAAATACCTTTTTCTCTTGCTGTGCTTCTTGTAGCACTGTTGCGTTTAAATTTGTTCAGCTTTCTTTGGATACTGATTCTTTTACAGCTTTATACGTACTCAAGATGAATCCCTTCTTATAACCATGCTCTTGTCCTGTTTTTACAATGTAATTGATTTCTTTCCTCATATCCTCTTCCCTTTGGCAATACATTTTGTAACATCAAGCACAAGTTGATTAGCATTTTAACACTTGAATAATGTAGCCGTTAAGATCTAAAATTTTTTGGACCTTTGAATTATATATGTTTATTTATCCTTTTATTATTTTACTACACAATAATTATATATTTTATTGTTATTTTAATTTATTAGATATGTACTTTAACATCATATTTTTTTAAAATTGCCTTTACTAATCATTCTATTGTTCGAACAACCAATGTTCTTTAAACGAACATATCTATTCTAGAATCTTTTTCCAGTTTGTACTGTGTATGTAACCTGATGATGGCTTTGAAGGCTGAAAACGTTAGTTATGTTACGTTAAATGATTAAAATTGTTTTCTTATCTCAACTGCTGTTAGTGATATATGTATTAATCTTATTATGATAGGAGTTTAAGCAGTTTCTTAGTCAAATAACATGGATGTGTTGAATTTTTCATTTTTTCGGCGTTGTTTATCTTCAATATATCTCCATCTAAATCTTTCTTTTTCTTCTGGTACAATATCATTAATAACATTTTCAAACTTCGGTATGTCATCTATGAGGTTAGTGTTCAATTTCAATGCACAGGAGGGACCATTTTGTAGCAAAGCCTTAGCATTCTCAGGGATTTCTATATCATCCAAAACTGTAACAACTTCTTTTAGAGGCAATTTAGTGGTTTTCGTTTCTCTTAATTGTTTCCTAAAAATCCACTTAATATTCTTAATATGCTTCTTTCTAAGTTCATTTGTTAAACTACACATTTCTTCTTTAATTTGACTCATCATTCTGATACCATCATCATTTACAATCCCCAAAAGTTCAGTTTCTTTAGCAGATACCTGGTTTTTTATTCTATAGAACCTTCTTTTCATGTCAGTAATAGCTGTCTTTAAACATATTCTTTTGGTAATAATTTCAACTTTCTTTGAATTAATAGGTAACTTAATATTGAAAATAGACATAGGGAATATTTGGTTAAGGCTGCATTCTTTTAAGAATATCAAAGTTTCTGATGTTCTGCAAAGCTTCATACATAAGTTCCTATAGTGTCGAATATACTCCATGAAAAAGCTGGCTCAGCTAACTTTAAACTTAAATAATAACTGCTTAACTTTATAAATTAAAATAAAAATCAATTAATACAGTACTAATAAACAGTAATCAACATAAAAACAATTTATTATGTGAAGTACTTTCGGAAAAATTCCATCATCAGCACAATACATCGTATATTACAAAATGGAATTATGCATCGAACATCTTAAGAACTTGTACGATATTCTTAGAACAAATTCAAAATATAACTTTTAAAATTAATATGTAATGCTAAATGGGTATAGGTCTTAAATAATATTATTAGAAAAAACTTAAATATATACAATATTTAAAAAATAAAAGTAATAAATGCTAGAGTTTATACTAAAATCGTTTACTTCAGATTTACGGCATAGTGCCATGCTAGTGAAACATCTTTCGGGGGCCTATCATTTATAAGATTTTCGCGTTTTTCTCTTCTTAAAATTTCAAGCGCTTCTGTTAAATATTTATCTTCAAAATAGTTAACATTTCTAAGTACTCTAGCTTCATCCCATTTTACATTCCACCTACTGTTTTTGATCTAATTAGAAATGAAAAAGATAAACGGAGCCACGAAGAAAAAGTCAGGGTATACAGGATACCTATTATAAATAAAGATGAAGCTAAAGTGGAATCATATATAGGTGTAACAGGAAGAAGTTTGGGTGAAAGATTGAAAGAACACCGAAAGGACATTAGACAAGGCAACACTGCAACCGCTTTGGCAAGAAGAGCGTACGAAAATGATGTAAGTATAAAATGGGATGAAGCTAGAGTACTTAGAAATGTTAACTATTATGAAGATAAATATTTAACAGAAGCGCTCGAAATTTTAAGAAAAGAAAAATCCGAAAATCTTATAAATGATAGGCACCCGGAAGATGTTTCACCAGCATGGCGCTATGCCATAAATCTGAAATAAACAATTTTAGTATAAACTCTAGCATTTATTACTTTTAATTTTTAAATATTGTATATATTTAAGTTTTTTTCTAATAATATTATTTAAGACCTATACCCATTTAGCATTACATATTAATTTTAAAAGTTATATTTTGAATTTGTTCTAAGAATATCGTACAAGTTCTTAAGATGTTCGATGCATAATTCCATTTTGTAATATACGATGTATTGTGCTGATGATGGAATTTTTCCGAAAGTACTTCACATAATAAATTGTTTTTATGTTGATTACTGCGTATTAGTGCTGTATTAATTGATTTTTATTTTAATTTATAAAGTTAAGCAGTTATTATTTAAGTTTAAAGTTATAGAATAACTTTTTTATATTTTTCTGCTTATGTTTTCTTATGATTCAAATTTTAATTTTTAACAAAATATGTTTGTTAATTAATTTCTTTTATTTTTTGTTAACTTATTTTAAGTTTTAACAGATTCTGTTGTTACTATAGCAACATTATTTTAAATTGTGAAACATGGCGTTCTATAGAACCATTTTTGTAATTCGTTTAGTGAGTAGCTGAAGAGGATTGTAGATAATCGAAAGCGCTACTACTTTTTAATTATAATAAATATACGTTTTCTCCTGTGTTAGAGCTGTGTTAAGTTATTTTTGAACAGTATTGTTGTCTGAAGAAGCAAAACTTTAAACTAATATGCAATCCTTTTTAATCTCTAGAATATGATTGTGTACTTTATCCCATTCAAGAATTAAATCACTTTGTATGTTCAAGATATTTTCTCCTTATTACTCTGGAGCCTAAAATAACTTTCTTATTCACTATCCATAGTGTACAAATTAGAGTTGTTGATATTGTTGAAGCTTAACTGTTTTCAAAATCTCAAGCTGATGAACTGATATCAAAAAAAAAAAAGCTTGGGGAAAGCTCAATCCCAGAACTTTTTTGATAAATATTATTTATTAGCTAATTACATTTGAAAATCCATTAATTACTTGTCAACTGAATTATGGATATAATGAATAGTTCATGCTTTATCTTTGTTTCATGATATATGGATCACCTGGGAAAATCTGTGTCAAATACATTGTTCATGAAAAATAATATGCAATGGATATTTATAGTAAGTAAAGAAATCTATCATATTAATATCAATAATAATCATAAGCTTTAAAAGGATAATTGATAAAACTAAACAAAATGACAAGTAATGGAATTAATTCCATTAAAATATATAAAAAGTTAATTCCTTGAATGCCTTTGCCATGTAAAGACATCATCATCAAATTATGCCAGTCTGCCTGTGATGTGAATAGATGCCAAAACAAAGTGAAAAAAAAAACCATAAAAAAAGAGTTAAAAAAATTAATCTTGATTTTATTAATGTAGGCATTGCAAATTTTTTTTTGTGTTGATTACATGAAAATATTCGTTTTCGATGGAGATTCATAAATTTTTCAATGGCTGAAATATTTTTTTTTAATTATATGTAAACAAACATTGTTTATTATTGAACCACTTGAATTTGAATTTTTTTATCACACCTTCTTGATTTTTCAGTCCAATATATCAAAGTTATTTTGATTTTGGGATAAAATCAGTATTTTTGAAATTTTAAATAAAAATCAAATTTTTCATACAATGAGCTTTAAAATGCTGAAAACTGAAAAATATTGTAGATAATAGAAAAGTATTGGTTAATTCTGTTAAAATAAACTAAAATATATATCAATCATTCATTTTTTGTTTCAGTTTCTCCATAATTTAGGAGAGAATCACAAAAAAAAATAAAATTAACCTGTGGCCATTTGACAATTGGCACAAATGGGAATGGTATTTTTATTGCTTTACAGCAGCCATTTGCTTCCTGGAAAATTGCTGCCAAGCCTATTTTACCATGCAACATGTAGTAATGGGTGGGTTGCTATAACAAATCATCTGCAGTCCAATTAGAGTAATGTAAAGAATATTAAAATTGTTTATGTATAAAATGAGATCGTTTTTGTATATATTAAAATTTTTTGATATAAATTAAAAAGTTTATAAAAAAAGTGCTGTTAAAAATTGTATAAGTGATGTAAGAACAAGTTAATAAATATGAAATATTAATAAAAATGACAGTATTTCATTGAATTTATATAATTTTTAATAATTATACAATCCTTCATTCAAAAAATATTATGTCACTCTTAGTTTTATATAGATAATTTCGGGAAATTCAGCTGAATTTTTTCATTCATGTCTTCATTTTTAGATAGCCATATATAAATAATGGCTATATAAAAATATCAACCATTTTATTGGATAGCTAAGATTTCATATAAAAAAATGTTTTCTTCAATCTCATATATGGAACAGAAAGTTGTGAAAAAAAATAATAAAATTCCAAAAAAATGCTTACACTGTTAAAGTGTGACATATATGACATTAATTATTATTACAATTGGTCAATGCCTTTCAGAGAAAATGCAAGACCCAGGACAACTAATATTTTTGAGGTCCTTCAAAATTTAAAATAAAATTGTGGAAAAGAAAATAAAAACAATGGTATTTATAATATTTATTCAGTTATAACATTTATTTATTTTGCAGAAGCTTTGTGCACTTTAATATTAGCAGTGGTATAATATATAGTGATAAGTGTACAAGAAAAGCAAAAACACTGATAGAGAACTTTAAATTTTGACAAATGCTGATGAAGCTCAAACAGTATAAAAATATATAAATATATTTTTTCTAACATATTGAGTTATAAATTGAGACCTCTAAAATCGTGAGGTTCGGGGCAGCCGTTTCTCTTGCCTCCCCTCTGATGGCCACTGCAGTTGGTTGTAGCTAGCAGGTCTGCTGCTAAGACTGATGTTAATGACATCTGACAGTGTGCAGGAAACAATCAAGCAACATTCACTCAAAAAAAGGAAGAAAGATAAATAGGATAGGAAAGGAGAGTTAGAAAAATTTAAGAAATAAAAAAAAAAGTACAAAACTAGCAGGGAATCACAACTAAGCCAAGGCACTGGAAATAGACTGTTCAACATAATCCAATAAGATAGCAGCAGTATGAAAACTAGCCTAAAGTATGGGACAGCAAGGACAAGAGCCCAAGTACAAATGTAATGCAGAGAAACTAAACTCTGGTATGGCAACATTGTCAAAAACAAGGGGAGAAGAATAAACCTGACAAAGATGGAACAGCAAAACCCAGAAAACTACTGAAATAGTAGTGTACAGAATGCACCACTACTATTAGCACTATTAGCAGCATGATTTGTTGTAAACAAATCATGCTGCTAATTGAGCATGAAAATAAAAGAGAGATAGCAAAATAAACAAACAAGAAAAGGAAACAAAAACTAGAAATCAAAGAACAAAGCTAGCCTAAACTAAATATAAAGTTAGAACTAAAATTACACTTACTACTAATTATATACAATAATTACATTGGTGCTTAAGATTATACTGCAGGTCCATAATATGAGGAACTTCTCACAACACAGTCCTTAAAGATGCTGAATGATCGACATGGAGGCTATTCTGTTTTCCTGTAAAATGGTTTATAATTGGGTTCTGGTGGAACAGTGGACAGTCATAAATTATATGTTTAATATTATCTGGTTGTCCAGAATTGCAATTGCAGTGATCACTGTCAATAATTTAAAAAAAAAAATGAAAATAGTTATTTAAACTGCTGTAGCTTATTAAGAATTTAGTTAATTTGTGTCAAACTCAATGTCTGTAATCTTTAATTTTTTTCTTACTGTTGGAAGGTAGGTATGAGTTATTAAGCCCTTTATGTTCCATATTTCTTCCCAAATATTTAATGATGTTTTGAATAAGAAAGTCTTAATCTTGATTGGTGCACAGACAACATAGTCAATGTTTCTATTATAATGTGCTGACCTAGCTAGGACATCCACCAACTCATTACCTACATTGCATAAATGTTCCAAAACCCAGCAAGCTTGTGTATTAAGTTCAATTTGACATTTTGTAAATAGTTCAAAAGTCTTAAAATATAATTTCGATTTTTTTTTGGATGAGTTGTGGAATGTTGTCAATGCTGTTTTGAATATAGAACATATGAGTGTGTCTATTATCATCAAGAACATATGAGAATGTCTATTATTTTTGAGAATATATTGTAATGTTTGGCTCAAGATATAAACCTCTGCCTGTGCATATTGTACAAAAGTTGTTTAATAATAGTCTTTGCACTGCAAAACATTATTGTCTCATTATTAAATTAGTTAAAAATTCTAGTTCAATTATTAATTAATAGAGGGCACCACTCATTGATTTGTAAAATTAATAATTATTCTAATTACGAGATGGCGCTAACATTAGTTCAAATTATTTCAAATCATTAAAATTATTCCGTTACGGTTTCAAGGGCTAAAATCTGGCTTGATAATTTAGGTTTATTGTCTCAAAAAACTGCACCTGTACCACTGCTCACATATGGTCCATCTGAACACTCATGGAATGTAAATCATTATAGTTTATTAAATGAGTGCAATGATATGAAATTGTGCTAAACCTTTCTGACAACTTTGACATCAGATGGCAGACTAAAATCATTAGCTATTTTTAAAAAACTTTCACTTACTAACAGAAAAAAGAATTTAAATCCTGATATATATTTTCACAAAATAACAATTAAAATGTGTAAAAAATACATATTGGCAGGATAGATACATTTGGATTTAGCATTTCTTTAATAATAATAATAATAATAATAATAATAACTTCTCATTTTCAGTCCCATGCTCAAAATCTTTGATATGAAGTGTCATTTACTAATTTTAATAATTTTACTATTGAAATCAGAAATGTCTTGCCCTAAAGTAAATACTGAAAATTATATATATATAAAGATAAAAGAAATGTCAATTTATGCCTTTTGTTTTCATGTATTTTGCTTTCTCTTGTTCCATATTAAGTTTATAAAAGAATCTCATGCCATTTCCCTTATAACATACACTTCTTCAACTCAAAATTTTCTGAACTGTTTTTTTTAATGACAGTAAATATCAGTTTTTTATAATTGTTATTGACTAATGAATTTTTATGATGATTCAATAAAATGGTAAATGATTAACCAATTTTTTTTTGATGGATATTTATATAAAATGAACATCTATCACAAAACAAATATATCTTATTTGCCTTATATCAGGAGTTTCCAAAATTTTGCCTAGGTAGGCCAAATTGTAAATTCCAAAATATTTGACAGGCCAAAAAAAGTGTTATGTAAAATAAAAAGTTAGACACAAGGGAAAGATTTATACTAATTTTATAACATAGTCGTTCTTAATTTATAAAAATAATTACTTTTTATTACAAACTGTTTAAAAAATAACACATTTCAATTAAAAAATAAAATAATAATAATAATAAATTTATCAATCTGAAGTCTTGTTGTTTTCTTTTAATAATATCATTGAGCCTTTGTTCTAAGTTGGTTGATTATATTCGTAACACTGCTTGTAAATGTTCATCAGTTAATTTTGATCTCAATTTGGACTTATTAATATTCATGATTGAGAAAGTTTTTCACTTATACAGGTAGGCCTCGATTAGTGCGAGTTTGAATAATGCGATTTCGATTAGTGCAACTTATAAAATTGATACCGTTTTTCAGTTAGTGCGAGCAAATATTCAATTAATGCGAGTTGTAAGCATAGACCAGTCTTACTAACAAAGTTCCGCTTCCTTTTATGATGTCAATTAACAAATTACCATTAATTTTCAGTTAGTAAAACTGGACGAGGAGCAGTCCAAGAACACTTGGCTTTGAAGGGGTGAAACATCAGAAAGATGGGCTTTTTGCCATTAACTGTTTAACATTACTGTACAGTACTATTATATAGCTTTGCTATAGTATACTTACAGTATAGTACAGAATTTTCTCTTTTAAAAAGTATCGAAATGGATAAAAGGAAGAACACTTTTGATGATAAAACAGGAAACGAAAAAAGAAGAGGTTAGTGATTATGCTACAGCAAAAAATAGATGTGATTGAGCGACATAAAAGCGGTCACGCTAATTCTAAGATAGGATGAGATCTCAAAATGCCTGAATCTACGTACGGAATATCATAAAACATGCAAACGAAATACAGGAGAAAAGCAAAATTGCATCGACTTATTGTGGTTTGCAAACAACTACAAGAAATAGAAGTTTTGTAATAGAAATGGAGCGTCTTTTAGCTGTATGGATTGAAGACTGCAACCAAAAGTGCATAACGATTAGTAAAGCAAACATTCAAGCAAAAGCTGATAAGTTATTAATTTAGATGATGAATAATGATATAAAATATGAAAATAAATATTTCTTAAACAGTTAGTGTTAAGTTAGTATTGTGGTTATTCATCGTGAAGGTTGGCTAATGGCCGGAATCTCATAAAGCAAGAACCAATTACCATATTTTACATAGAGTTAATACTTCGAATAGTGCGAGAAATTCGTGGAACCAATTATTCACACTAATCGAGGCCTACCTGTATATGCGAAAAAACTTTCTCAATATATATTTGGAAGCACTTACACACATATTTTTTTAAATGAACAATATTTAATTATATGATAAAATTTATTTATTTTTTTGTAAAAATGTAAAAATATAAATTCAAGATCGTGGATGATCTGGCATCGCAGGCTGCATTTGGCCCATGGGCCACACTTTGGGAACTCGTCTTATAGTTACACAAATGTGTCTTAATTTAAATCTGAAAATGAAAACACTAACAAATTGAAATTTTTGAATTGTGATGATTTATTTTTATTTCAGATCAATAAAAAATTAAAATATTAGATATAATAAGACATTAAGCCCATCTTTCTCAAAAACTATGACCCACATCAAAAAATAATTCCGGGTATTTTATTTATCCACAAGTAGGTGTGCACTTGTCATTTATTTTATTTTTTTATCTTATGTATACTTTGCATAAAATGTTGTATTTATTGTTGTATAATTGGTTTAATAGTAAATTCATAATTATGAACTTTGATTTACAAACTCTGAAACACACTGATTATAACTGAAAGAATTTTTGCATAGAATTGAATGTAGATTTAACCCAATTTATAGTCATTTATAAAAAATATTATATATAGAATTTATAATCATTTTTATAAATTCTGATGTTAGGACAAAATTAAGTAATTTGTTAAGAAATTCGTTACAGGCTGTAACAGTAATAAGATGAATATTTTTTGTATTGGCCATTAAATTAATTTAAATAAAAATGAGTTTTGTAAATTTTACAAGTAGTAGTAAATTTGTAAATTTTACAAGTAGTAGTCGTCGTAAATTTTACTAGTACTAAAAAATTCTAGATTAATAATAATTTATTAATATTGCTATAATAGTTGTAATTTCAATTGAATAAAATTACAAAAATCATTATCAAAACTTTTAAATAAATGCAGTTTTAAATTTAAAAAATTTTATTTTCTTGATACAAAGTTAATTTAACAATTATTAATTGCTTGTTTTGATATTTCTTACTTTAGAAATAGTATGTTTAATAAATTGTAAATTGATAGTTTATTTTTTGATTAATAAATAATTTTAAAATTTATATTCTGTTTAGAATGGTCATAGAAGAATTGAGAGTGATCCTGGAAAAACAAATATTCACTGGAAAAAAATGGATATAATAAATGATACAGTTAATTCAGATTTAGAAGTATCTAAAATACCAATATGTAGTCCATCAAATCGGTTACAATCTTTCCATAGATCAGCTTCTTTTAATGGTGCTGAAGAACTATTATGTGCCAAGGATAATAACATAACTGATAATTCACTTCAAAAGAAAATAGGCAGACCTAATAAATTAGTAAAAACTAGTACTATTTCAAAATTAAGAAAACAAAATGGATTAGAAACTGCAAGAGCTCTTGGAATTTCTCCTGGATGGCAAGTAGGTTTCTTGTAGTAATTATATAAATTATATTAGTTCATTTTTTCTGTCTTAAACAGAAAAGTGAAAATAATATAAAAATAATGTTAGAACATTGACTTTACTAACCTTAATCATGAATTTTTAATTCATTGTAAATTTGATTCTGTCAATATATTACATTTGATTATTACATTTATCATTGATTGTATTAATCTTAAAAAATCATCATCAATATAGGCCCTAGTAGTATCATTTGTTGACAATTATGCAGCATTAGTACACATTAACTGCTGAAAGAGACTTCAAAGTTCTAAAACAATAAAGTTTATCATTACATAGTAATAATTAATACAAAATATCTATTATTCACAAAGACATTTGTAATGATTTTTGATTTAAACAAATCATCTTGCAAAGTTGCGAATGTCAATACTATCTACTTATCAGCTAAACCTAACGGTTCTAACGACTCTGCAATCCTATCGGCTTGTCGACTGCGTCAATCTTTTATACTCGAGTGAAAAACACTTCCGCACTCGCTCATTTACATACTTATACGTAACAAGTTCAAAGTTATTAGTTTACAGAGTAATTCATTCATGTCATTATCTTTACAATTAAATTATATATCAAACAAAACACCGATATGGATCATTCTTATTTTCACATATCAATTTCAGTGGTAAAATTTATGTAGATAAGATGACATCATTAACTGGGATAGCTCTTCCGGATACGGGTTCCGACTCCGTATCACGTGATTGCCAACTATGATGGAGAAGGTGGAAGTAAGTTAACTTTTAAACTAAAATATAATATGTTAGCATATAGGAAAATAACGATAAATAAATAATAGAGTGCATAATAAAATAAAAATAGGATAGATCAAAGTTAACTTCCTCACAATCTAACAATTCCATACAGAATCATAGAATATGTTTAAATATAACCAAATAACACTAACATTCCAGAACAGCAGTTCTCAAGGAAAATTTTTGTGTGGCCACACTGATCTGAAACTTAAGTTATGTTATTAAGTAAAGTAGCCATATTGCTTATATGACTATATACAACTGATTTTGCTTAATTGGACCGCCGGTTAATTGAGGAAGCCACTTAATTGTGCCAAATCTCGAATGGAAACCAAACTAATAAACTAATACATAATTTAAATGCTTAATTTCGGAAACCAAACTAATAAACTAATACATAATTTAAACGCTTAATTGGGAGAAACCAAATTAATAAACTAATACATAATTTAAATGCTTAATTGGGACCAGTAGCAAAAAAGGAATTTAGCAATTCTTGACATATTTTAGGATTTTTTGAAAGTATGTCAACATTACGTATACTATTATTTGGCAACCCTAGCGTGATGCGAATCAGTTATCTATTGTCGTGCATCTGGCAAGTATGTGTTTGCTTAAGAGTCTACTGTTACTATATATTGTACGTAGTGATATTTATTTGCAGTGTCAATTTTATTTAAAATTTTTAAATCTTTGCCAAGATACCAAGAAATGATTTTAACTTTCAAGTAAATTACTTTGCTGGATAAAATTAAAAATCAGCTATTTAATACAAGCCATCGTAGACTCCTGATATAACTGGTATACCAAAAATCTACCATAGTGGTCTCCTACAACAAGAAAAATCAACTGCATGAGGAATAGGCATTACAGAAAGAAATTCCAGGAACATCCAAAAGAAAGCATGATGGAGATCCAGAAGTTGAAGAAGCATTAGATCAATGGATTTCTATAGTTAAGATACAAGTCGAAGAAGCATTAGATCAAATGGTTTTCTATAGTTAGCGGGCAGAGAAATTCCAGGAACATCGAAAAGAAAGCGTGATGGAAAGGATCCAGAAGTAAAAAAGCATTAGATCAATGGTTTTCTATAGTAAGCAGGCAAGGTGTGACATTAGATCAATGGTTTTCTATAGTTAGTGGGGGAGGTGTGAATATCAGTGGTTCAGTGTCGAAGAAAAAGTCAGGAGAGATCGCTAAAAACCTAATAATTAGGTACCTATTTTAATAAATCATTAAAATAGATATACCTAATTATTATTTTTTTACCTACTTATTTATTTATCTATGTATTACATATTTTATTTTAGAATTTATTATTATTTTGTTTAATTGGGCCAAAATGGATTAGTCCCAATGTGTCCCAATTAAGTGGAATCGACTATATATGCTTTATCTGGTGATGGCCACTTTTAGAGCCACCACACGCTGGCCAACATCCATAGTGGGTTCAACAAGAAGATTAAGTTTAGCAGACCAAGTCTGGACCTCTCCTGAAAAATTGGAGATGTGGGATCTGGATTCTCTAATGCATAAGCAAATGCTTTAGTATGTGTCATCTGGCCAACCTGAAATTTAGTGATAAAGTTTCAGGTTAAAAGGATGGGCAGTATATTAAAGCATTTATTAGTCATTTGGAGGACTGGGTTTGATTTCTTGTTCTACACCTCTAAATATTTCATGAGAGGTTTAGGCTCAAACCATTATAATCCTTTATATTATAATATAAGTAATATAGTGGTTGAAGTTCTCATTCAATAGTTATTTTCTGAAATGACAACCATAACATATAACTTACTAGATTCAGTAATATGAATAAACTAACTTAATCAATTTTTGTCACTTTATAGGTTATACTATTTTTATAGTGAATGGAAATATAAAATTTTTTATTTAATCGTTTTCAATTTTTATTTGAAAAAAGACCTTTTTATAGTCACTATAGTCTGTATACTTAGTTTCCCCTAAAAAAAGCATCACATACGAGGGCGGACCCAAAAAAAACCGAACTGAGAGCGCGCTGCCATTCGTAGACGTAGGCAAGTAATGATAATTTTTATAAAATCATATGTTCATTTGCAATTTTTGTAAATTAAGATGTACTGAAATGGAAGTCTGCCATCTTATTTATAATTCTAATATGCTAAGTACCAAGTATATTTATATATTTTTTTGCTGTACTGTCTGAGTTTTCATGTAATTATAAAAGGCAATTTTTAATTGATTGATACTTCTAAAAATGATTTTATTTGTTTAAATAAATTAATTTAATCATATTTTGTGGACAATACCAACATACTTTGTAGCAATTTACAATATAAAACTTCTATTGTTTATTAAATATTAAAATAATGTTAAAAAATGAAAATAACATGTTATCTTAAATTTATCTAATGCAAAATGCTATTTTTTTAATGTTTTCTATACAGATATTATTTATTAATATCTATTAAAAAATACAATATATTGATATTCTGCTGTGTTAGGAAGCACTGTCTAATATAAACATAGCAATTTCTGATATTTCTGATCAAATTTGTCCACTATCTAAAGATTCTGATCAATTAGCAAATATTGATGATTATTACACATTTATCTGAGACACCATATTTGTGTTTTTAATAACTATTATATGATGGATGCATTTTCCATTTCATTAATTGCAGCAAAATTTCTTTTGAACATTTTAAAAATTTCACTTTTCTGCCTTTTAATTTGCTATTGAAATATAATAATGCTTCTTTGAATGATGCTTATGTTGGAAGAATTCCATTAATTCCAACTGATATTGAAATATATATTTTTTTAAATTAGATAAATGAAAAGTTTGTTTGAAATCAATTATAAGACACATCCCAATTTCAAAGTCATTAAAAAAAATGTATATCATAGAATCAGGAAACTAATATTTTGTTTTACTTAGTAAAAAAAATGAATTATTTATTACAATGAATTATATAAAAAAAATTACATATGGTATATACTCTGTTCTATAAGGCTTGAATTATTTCAGACCCCATTGGAATTTTAAATATGGCAGTATGTATGTTACAGTGGAAATGGGTAGTAATACTGTATATATGTTATAGTGAAAATATATTAAGAGAGATATTACTGTATAATAAATAATTATCCCTAAAAATAATATTCTTATTTTAATGATTAAACAGAATTATACATTTAAAAATATTGAGAAATTTTTTCAAGCTGGTAGTTAACATTTTTTACATTGAAATTAATGGAAAGTTCAATCTTGATTTAGGAAATTTTTATCTTAAAATACTTTTATTGAATTATTTGTGTTAATATATCAAGAGATAAATACAAAATTTGGATATATTGTAATGTTCTTAAGGAAATATTATGCATGAATAAACTTAAAATGTTTCCATTAAATTATGAAAAAAAGCTTAATTACTATTTAGAAAAAGTTTAAAACACCTTTTTTGCTGTGCTGAAGGATTTCATTTGCTTGCTTTAGTGTAACTGTTGACTGTGCTACTACTAAATCTTTTGTCATAACCTGTTTATAAAAAAAAAATGATATATAAATAACTTTAAAATATTTATATACAAAATTATATCAAAATATATTATTCTAACAAACATATACAGGTATTCTTTGCTTAATGTACACTCATTTAATGTATTTCACTATAACATTCAATTAATTTTACAATCCTAATATGCCTGCCTAATGTACTGATAGGACATCTAAAATTTCCACCATTTCAAAACTAACAATGCAACATAATCTGAAATGGGAGATGCCATTCAGTATATGCTGGTCATAATTTTGTTTTTATATTTTAGCATAATAAGAAAAGTTTTTCTTTAATACATAAAAATACAACTTGTTATATTTCATGATTTTTTTCATTTTCTATAAGTATTTCGAAAACTAGATGGGTTTATAATAACAAACTAAAACAAATTTTTCATTGATGCTCCATTAATCTATCATTTAAATTTCTTCTGGTCACCTTTATATAAAATTGTTCTACATTGTTATTAGCAGGATCTGGTAAACTCCACTCTTTAGACATAGCATAAGAATGATATTAAGAAAAGTAAATTGACAACAGCACTAGCGAGATTAGCTTACAAAAAGGATATAAAAATAAAATGGGAGGAAACCAAAGTCATAAAGACATGCAGTACAAAATTGGAAAGTCTCACGCATGAAACAATTGAGATACTGAAACGAATGAAACAGAGCAACATTATTAATGAACAACCAGCAAAAAGTGTGTCAAAAGCATGTACCTAGCAGGAAAAGATTTCTAAGCTTTAAAGCTCTAATAAAATTTAAAAGTCGCTATAAATGTAAACATCAACAATCAATATTCTGCCATTTTTTAGTAACTATAGTAATGCATAATGCACAATCCAAAAATTATTTTTAGTTTTTATTCTTTTACTTTTACTATTATTGTCCATAATTTATAATTTGAATTCATATTCTAGAATAGATAAATGACCTTTGTAAAATACATTGATTAATAGTTCTTGATGTATAGGATCTTGTATCTGTGGTATACATAAAATGGGAAATAATTAATACTAGACATTATTCGCTCATATAAATGAGCAGAAATCCTGTCATTTAATCTCATAAACTTGGATGCGGATACCTGTGGATACCTGAAGAGGGTACAGAAATACCGAATACATTAATAAAATATGAATAAAATGTTTTGTTTTGTGAAAATAAACTACAATTAAGTGCTAGTTTATAAAATACAAATCAATAAAAGCAAACAAGAGCAGAGCAAAGGTCTCAAAGTAGAATATGTAAAAATTTTGAAAATTTCATAAATAAATCAAATTTAAATACTCTTGAGAATAATATAATCAGTATAATGGATTTTATATTAACAACAATTTAAATATTTTTAAAGTACATTTTCTATAAAATGACTAGAAATTTGACTAGAATTTAAATTTAATATGAAATAAGATTTCAGTAAACTATTGGAAGATCTCTATAAAATTCATCTTGACATTAGATATTTTAGAGCATTTCTTATATAAAATAGAACTTTAAGAATATTTAAAATTACATGCTAATATAAATTCTACAATGGAAAATAAATCTTTATATAAAATCTTGATAAAGTATTACTTACTCACATGCACAATACAGTATTATCTTAAACATGGCTCTTCTGTTCCTATAGAGCAAACTAGGCCAAACTTCATGTCACTAAGAGCCACATAGGAGAATCTCAAATATTTGAGAGTCACAATATGTTTCTTTTTGAGTCAGTAAGAGCCACATCAGTATTTTGGGTAATCATAGTAATGGTATCAAAAATTGTTTACTAGATATATTTTACATGCATTTATTTAATTTAGATGCATGCTACCTTTTTATAATAAATGGACAAATTAAAAATACAGTTGAAGCCAGTTATAAGGAAATTGAGGTGACCTACACTTTTTGTCCCTTATAGCTGAATGCGCAACAAATCGGTGCATTGTCGGCTGGGCAAAGTAAACATTGAAGAGTTTTCAGCTAGGGTTGTTATTTCGGTTTTAACCAAATATCAGTTATTTGAGTTGTGTAATTATTCGATTACCGGTTATGGATCTTGATCTGTGGTATACATAAAATGAGAAATAATTAATATTAGATATTACTCACTCATATAAATGAGCAGAAATCCTGTCATTTAATCTCATAAACTTGGAGTATTACTCTTCTTCTTGGGTTACTGGAGTATAACTCTAAAACTTCTACGAACTTATATAACAAATTATTAGGTGGCACCACTTTTAGGGTACAGCGCCACCTGCGGATTTTGTCTTTTTAGAGGAACTACAATTTTTATTTAATATGCATTCATTAATTTTTAAATTATTAATACAAAAAACAACAAATTTGCTTTTTTATGATGTTTTTATTATTTTTAAATAAATTACACTGATGGCTGGGCCGATGTAAAGCAGGATGAAAAATAGGTCATCACAAATAAGAGTACAGAAAAATGAAAAGTTATCTCCCTTATAGCCGAATTTCCCATTATATCCAAATCTACTATATCTGATGAAAATACACAAAAACATAGGTTTTTCACCGAGGCCAGATTTGTTTGTCCCTTATATCCGACTCCGTAATAACCGGCTTCAACTATATTATTTTTTAAATTTAAATAGGTATTTGTTCCATATTAATTATTGACTTTCATGGCATGAATCCACACTGAAGATACCAAAGAGTCAAATGTGGCTTACAAGCTGCAGTTTGGCCACTGTGGCTATAGAGTTTATTTTTGCATGCTGGAAAATTGTTGCTCATTCTTCACCACTTAAGAGGAATATTCAATATAAAATGCAATTTCAGAAAAGAAAGTCAGATAAATCACAATGCATGATCATATCATACTACTCTTTTAACTGATAATCTATATTCTAACCAAATATTTAATTCTCAAACAATAAAGTATTATATTAAACCATATAAACTGAGAAACAATACCAATCTGTTTCGTTTTTTAGTAAATCTTTTATAATGTATCATTATCATATGACTTATACCAATTTTATCTTGCTGCCAATATATCAAACGCAAACCAAATTTTTCTGATATAATTTTATTGAAATGTCAGTTCAACTAAAAATGTCAAAAAAATATATTAAATTTTATCATTATTTCTGCATTGTTAAAATGCAGAAATAATGATAAAATTTAATACATTTTTTTGGCATTATTAATAATATTAATATCGTTTAACTTATTTTATTATTATTATTGATAAAATAAATTTAACGATAGAAAATCAAAACTAAAATGCATAAATGAAATTTTTATTTTAAACATTTTAGTTTTGATTTTCTATCATTGTCTAAAATATTTTGAAAAATGATAGATATTGGCCTCACTTTCACTCCTGCAACTAACAGGAGTGAAAATGAGGCCAACGTCTATAATAATTTGCAAAATAATCATTCTGTATTTGATGACCAGGACTGTTAAAGATTATACAAACTGTTTGATAAGAAATATCAAATACCACTAAATTTGCATTCAATAAACAGAATAATTGATGGCTGCCTTATACATTCCGTTATATAATGATATGACCACCCTATTTTTCGAAAATAAAAACACAACAACAACAACAACTATTTACTGAAAACTATATGTTTTATGTCAAAAAACAAACAATTACTAATTGTTTCAGATCAAAACAAAAAAATACAAGAATATAAGATTTTTTTTTATATAGGTTATACATAAATGTGGCATTACATAATGATATGACCACTTTGATTTAATACTTTGTATATCCACCAGATTTTTGTATAACGGCAAAAATACAATCTGGCATTGAGAAAAAAGTTTTTTGAGACAAACTGAAATCTCACAAAAAATTCATATCAATGTTGGATCTTATATTATCGCTTAATTTATATTAATATAGTACTGTAACTCGTGGTTCACTTAACCCATAGTTTAGCAACCATGGACTCCAACTACCGCATGTTAACGAGGTCTGACTGTATTAAAATATAAATCTATGAACATTTTCACATATCCATATATTTTTAATATAGAACTGAAGAAATAATTTATCTTTATTAAACATAAATATTGCAAATCAAGTATTTGGTGTGGCAAGGGATAATGCAACCGAGCAGAAAATTTAAAAGCTTATGAAAAAGTTTTTCATTTTAAACTAATATGTATATGAGTTACAAAAATTATTTTTCTTCTAAAATTTTTCAGCTTATATACAGTATAAGCACATATAGTATTTTATATTCATAATAATTTCAAAATAATAATGTAACATGCATATATATCTTATTAATGAATTAAAATGTTTAAAGAATTTAAAAATTTTAATTCATTAATAAGAATATATGGACTTTTCCATCTACAACTAATATGATCCATTGGAATATTGTTTATTTTTTGAACTATCGAATATTTATTTAACAAGCAAAATAAATGGAATGGATTATTATTTAAAAAGAAATGTACCATAAAATCAAACAACAAATTTTGATGTTCAAAATGGAAAAATTTTTTTAAAAAACACTAAAAAATTAAGATAATGAATGCATTATTAATGAAAAACATAGAATCAAATGTAAATATAATTTTATTAATTAACCAATAAGACTAAAAATAGTAGAATAATTAAATTAAATTGTTGGCCCATAATAAACTTTCCATCAAGATTAACAGTTGATTAGAAATGTGTTATAAATGGTGCATTATGATGCAAAAGAAATATATTTTTATAACTATCTTTAAGAATTTCTTTAAATTTAGAAATGCAAGAAATAATTGTGAATTTATTATATTTCATTAAGTTTGATTATTATTTTATAATTCTATTTTAAATTATACTTTCATTTAACTTACCTTATCCAATGTCACATCATACATTTCACTTCCCATAAAATCTATATCTCGTGATGTAATAATTCCAACTAATTTTCCACCCAGTTGACCATTTTCAGTTATTGGTATACCAGCAAATCCATGTTTCTTTTTTACTTCAAATACATCTTTTACTTTATGTTGAGGACTAAGCACTAATGGATCACGTATAAATCCATGCTTATATTTCTATTAAATGAATATTTTTAGTTAATATTTCTGTGAATAATTAAATACACAAAAAAATAAAATTTCATGATGTTAGTCTTACCTTGACTTTTTGAACTTCATTAGCTTGAAATTCTGGTGTGCAGTTATGATGAATAATACCAATTCCACCACATAACTGAAAAATTTTAAGATTTGAATATTAAATACCAAATGAATAACAAAAACTTCTTATCAGAACTTAATTTATTTTAGATAACCAGAGCGAAATTATTTTTATGATTAATTTAATTTCAAATATAGAAATTGTATGCTAATTAATTATAGTTTCTTTCATATGTAAATTCAGAAATATACAGTCAGAAAATTAAGCACACATTATTTCACAATAAATATTAAGACTTTAAAACAGCAGTAGTAAAAAAGACTTAAATTTAATTAGTAACTAACCTCTTTGTTATTTTAAAAACTACAACAATACAGATGAAAGTATAAGAATAGTTAAATGTACAAATTAATGCAAACGGAAAAGCATATTCAAAACATTATTTTAAAACAAAATCAAACATACATTAATAAGAACAATTTGAAAAGTTAGTTTTAAGTCATTATCATATAACAAATATGCTTATAATTTAAATAATTTTTAAAAATTGATACATCAATTAACAATAAAAGTATAATGCAGTAAAATAATCATATTAAATAGCATTATCATTGAAAACATAATTTATAGGTATTGGAACACTTATAGATTATTATCTACAATACATTTCTATGCTGAAAATATTCATTCTGATAACTGCATGTTGATTACTTTTCTATGCTTATCTCACTATAATATTTGATGGTCTCGTTTAGTATACTTTATTTTTGGCTTGAACATTTTGTAATCACTTTAGTATTTTTCCATTCTATCTCAATGTGATATTCATAAAACCTACTTGTTAAGGGAGTTCATATTTGTCAAGTCATTATATCTCTTGTATTCCTCCAGTGAGTCTGTCAAATTCCTGTTTGTCACTCCTATAAATTCCTCATTTACTTAAATACAGGTATCCCTCCTATAATATGGTTTTATTCTAACACAATTTGAAAACTGTGAAAACCCTCATATAACACAATACTTCTACAACACGGTTTTTACTTAACACATTTAGAAAATTATGTTTATTTTCCTACAACACAAAACATTTCATTAATTTTTGTAAATCCACACTATAGACACATAGAATACAATCATTGGAAAGTACTTTGCTAAAATTAGTCATAAATGTAATTTTGCTAGTTTGCCATGAGGGGGACAATATTCAGTCTATTTTTGATTTCGATTTGAAATTGAGTTAATTGAATTAATTTCGAAATTGAGTTAATTGGCAACCATTGAGTATTTTGTGTTCCAAACATTCAGTTCTTGGATAAAAAATGTTTTTATTCTTCAATAGAGGTATGCAAAAGAGAAGAAAAACATTTTATTCATAAATTTTTTTTGAGTATATGTTAATTGAATGATTGTTTTGTAGCAGGTTAGATTACAGATTTTGTAGAGAGAACAGAAGATACACAAACTTTAAATGCATAAAAAAGTTCAGAAAGTAAAGTTGATATTGTTAAAGAAAAAAACATTCTCATTTTAACGAAACAGCGATAAGGAAGATATAATTATTAAATGAATATTATATGAGCTGTATACTTTTCTTTTGTTTTATCTATATTTTATTTGGGTCTTACATTTTATATATTTTTTCTTTCTTTATGTTTCATGTTATTAATATCCTTAATAAAAAAGTTAAGTTTCTTATGTGGAATTAAAGAAAGTTATTTGTTTTTAATTGGTTGAAACTGTTTTGTATTGGCTCTAGGCCTCATATAACACAGTTTCTCACAACATGGCATTTTTTTAAAAATCTATCTACTGTGTTATAGGAAGGATATCTGTATATGGAATTGCATGTATATCTGTTTAATGGCCAGTATCAAATCATATTTATCTTTATTGTTCCTTAAGCAGTTGTATAAAGTCAACTATCTTATTTAGTCTTTAAAATATAGTGTGAGGATATTAAGAAAATAAGGAAAGATTAAATATTTACTATGCTTTCTCAAAGTATTATTGAACTTGCAAATAATTATTATTTAAGGATCAGAAGTTTTTTGTTTCATTGGTTTTCTATTCATCTGCAAAAGCTAATGCTGATGTTATTTTTATTTTCATCCTTTTAATCCCTACATGTATCATGTCAGTTGCTTCAATCCATATATATGTAATAAGGAGTGATCAAAAATTTCATATAATAACAAGATATCTTTATTTTACACACTTTCACACTAAAATAGTTTAAGTACTTCAAAGTACTGCCCTTGGGCACATGCATGCACACACACTCCAGCAAGCCTGTCATTGTTGAAAACATTGAAAGAATTAAATTTTCAGTATGGCCTGTAATAAAGCTTTCACATTGGTATTAATGTCATCCAAGCTGTTGAATTTTTTCCTTTTCATAAGTGTTTTTAATTTTGGGAAGAGCCAACCATGACCAAATTAGAGAAATATGTGAAAGTTTCAATACCAAAGAAATGTAGTCATTTGCCAAACATTCTCTAATTTGCAGACAACAGTGTGGTATAGTATATTGTCATGAGGGAGAAGCTATCCCATCTTTTTAATTCTCTGGTCTTTTGCAACACACCACAAATTGCAGTCACTTTAACCTTTAGCGCTCCAACGCCTAGCTATGCTAAACACGCCTGCTCCGTCTAATGCTCCAACGCCTAGCTATGCTAGACAAAGTTTAAGACCCAAAAACTTCGTAATTTTTGCGTAAATCGAGAAAAAATGGTTAAAATCTCAAATTCTATCATATTTTCCATATTTCTATGTGATTTGGAAATTCAGACTTTTATCTTGGAGGTCCTTTTGTGTGCCATGAACATGATTGTACTTTGGTCTCAGAATCATATCTGTATACCCAGGTTTCATCTCTATAATAATAATAATCTTAGCCAAAAAATATGAATAATCACTAACTTTCTCAAACAATTTCAAAGTTACTGTCATTTAGTTCTATTTTTGCTCTTTAGTCAGCATGCAAAGAAGAAACTTCACATTGATTTGCCACATGCCAAAAATATCAGTTAAAATTAATTGGACTGAATTATAAGACATGCCAACTTCACCAGAAACCTCCCTGATCATAAGCTGATGGTAGAATCAAATCAAATTGTGAACTGTTTCAATCAATTCATCATTCATAGATGTTGATGATCCCTTCAATCTCTCTTCATCTTCTAAGAATTTGTTTCCCTTGCAGAATCATTGAAATCATTTAAACACAGTTACTTTCTTTCAGTTTCAGCATGCCATGAGTTTCAATTACACTTTTATTAAATTTAAAATAAAATTTTGTGTTTGCTCTTTGCTCAAAAACAGACATTTTCACAAATAAATATTAATGGCTTTATTAAAATTATTGTAAAATAAAAATCCAAAGATATATCGTTATTACAATACATTGAAATGGAAGTTCAATAATCAAATAAATTACTACACAACAAAACAATCTTTCTTCTGTGTCATCATTCGTTGACCAGATTGCCATTATACATGCTTTTTGATCACTCCTTGTATAATCATCAAATAATTTGTGTAATTATATGTTAATTGCCTTATTTTAATAAATATTTTATTTTTGGTATTTTAAAATAGTTGCCTTTACTCCTACAACATCCAACATTGTATTGACTTTGAGTGCTATTTACCTCATGCACATCTATTAAAGTTTTTGATCATTATTTCTAAAAATATACATTTGGTTTAAGTGCAGTTTGACACCAAGTATGATAATACCATACTTGGTGTCAAAAATCCTGACTTAACTGTCTATCCTGCTCAGCAGTTAAATTTCATCTAAAGTCACTTGTTTCAATTCCATAAAAATACTTTAAACAGAATCATTCCTAATTTATAGAATAATATATTTTGGAAGGAACAACAAAATATTAATACACAATTTATTTCAAATTGTAATTTGAATATTTAAACTAAATAAAATTTTGATTCTGATTTATACTTACTGCCATAGCTATGGCCATTTCAGATTCAGTTACAGTATCCATTGGAGAAGAAAGGAGAGGTGCTTGTAATGATATTTTCTTTGTTAAAGGTGAACAGATGTCCTATAATAAAATTATTATTATTAATTATTTTCTTTACAATTAATTATAAATTAAAATTATTTAAATTCAAGTAAAACTTTATTATATGTAATTACATTGCAGACATTTCAAGAAACATTCTTAAATTGAAACAAAAATATAACATTATGTAAAGTACATTGGATAAAGTAACATTGTGACAGCCATTTTTTCTATTTAATTAAACGCCACTTTCCTTCTTATTGAATACTAAGCAACAAGGCATTATTACAATACTAATCATAGACCACCCAAACTCATAGTAAGGATTCATGGTCAGGTGATAAATGATATTGATTGGACCCTCCTGAAAAATCTAGAGATATGAAACTTGGAAATAAGCACAAATATTCTAGAATGGAAGTACAGTACATTTCCATGTGGTGGCTAATTGGCTATCCAATTGAGTGGCCACCATTATTAAAAAATTAATGACAGTAATCGTTGTAAGTATGAATTTTCATTTTAAATAAGCATCATCATAAGTTGGAAGTACAGTACACTTATATATGAAAAAAATAATCCATTGATTATTGTAATAATAACTGTACATATAGCAGAATTCAGAAATAGAAAATTAGAACTGATATTTATGCATTTTAACTTTGTCATGGATGTTGAACAGATTTGACCTTGATAATGACTTTTTGGTATGTATATAAATTTTTATATGAAGCAGTATTTAATAGTTGTGGCAAAATTGTAAGCATAATATGAAAATGTGTAGAAATGAAAATTCCATGTTTTATAAGAATATAAATAGGAGAAATTGAATATTAACTTGATATTGATTGTTGCATACTGAAATGATTGAATCTTTCTATTTTTACAAAGTCAACAGTTAATGTTGCTATCTACTAGAAGTGATTAAAATCTGATGTGATCTTTCAATAAAATGGAGAATTCCCATTTTATTAAAAAATCATATTAGGTTTTTATATATGTTAAGGTATTTAAATTTGTATCTTACAACAAATAGAGAGAACAGAGCCATCCAATGGCATTGTGCCATTTGAACTTTTATTGTGAAAATGTTAAAGAACAACAATCAATTATTTAATAAATTGTTTAACAATAAACTGCTTAATAAATTTTATTTTTTCTGAAGCAAAAACAACCTCATGCAATTGGAACAATTATTGAGATATTGACATAGGCACCGAGAGGCCGGAGAAGAGGGGACAAATTCCCCGGGCCCGTAGAAGATTGAATACATATAATCTATTTTGCAACAACAAATAGAGAGAACAGAGCCATCCAATGGCATTGTGCCATTTGAACTTTTATTGTGAAAATGTTAAAGAACAACAATCAATTATTTAATAAATTGTTCAACAATAAACTGCTTAATAAATTTTATTTTTTCTGAAGCAAAAACAACCTCATGCAATTGGAACAATTATTGAGATATTGACATAGGCACCGAGAGGCCGGAGAAGAGGGGACAAATTCCCCGGGCCCGTAGAAGATTGAATGGCCCAGGCCGCTTCCTAACAATAAGAATTTATTATATATATGGGCCCAAAACCTGATTCGTACCGGGGCCCGGGATTTCTCTCGGCACCACTGGATATTGATACTGGTTAATTTTTAATGAAATTTCAATATTCTATGGGCCATGAAAAAATTAATATACAGGTAGGCTTCAATTACTGCGAGTTCAAATAATGTGATATTCGATTAGTGCGACTTATAGAAATAAATACCGTTTTTCAGTTAGTGCAAGCAAATATTTGATTAATGAGAGTTGTAAGCATAGACCATATCATAATCTTTAAACCAATAACAAAGAAAACTGAAATATCACTTAATTCTTCCTATATTAACCATGTTTGCTAGCAATCAACAGAAAGTCTGAACAAAATAGAATGGCTGGTCAGTTAGTATATACAATAGAATTAATAGGTGTTAATTACTTATTGAAATGAGGATAATTTGTAGAATTTAGGGTCGTCATGGACTGTTTAAAATAAAATTTTAATTTATACAGAAATATAACAAATTTTTTAATCTGTCATTCTATTCTGGTCACACTATTTTTAAATGCTTTATAATTAAATTAAAACAATTATTTTTTTTTAAATCTGTTAACTGACTAATTTACTTTTATTCAAATGTATTTCATTTAATATTAATTTAATTGATGATAAAAATTGGTTTAAGTACTGACTTAAGTACCAATAAGGACCAAATAGAAGTCTTTGCAACAGAGCTTGATGGAAATCGTGAAATGTAGCCATGATTATTGCATGTTGATTATATTGATGAGTCCATGTCTATCTATTATATGTGAAGACAAGACTCCCTTTGAAAGTTTGCATGTTTGAAGGAATTGAGTTTTTCAGCAATAACTGGAAAACTATACTGATAAATTAGATTTTTTTTAATATATTGATAACACACTACAAGAAAAATTCTATTAATGTTGGAATACCATCACCTGAAAGCAGAATATGTTAGAGATGTTCAAGATAATGTCTGTCTAATCATTAATTTCAGATATTTCTAAATTAATTAGCTAAGATTATTTGGCAGATATTTGGTAATTGTTTGATTATCACTGATTTTTATTTGATTCATTTTAGTATTCTTATTTGAATTATTATGGTTAATGTTTTTCTTACAAAGAGTAAATATTTTATGGTATGTTTATTTTTGTATATTGCATACAAAGGTAACATTGCATTACAAAGAAAGAATATATTGTAATAGCATGTTTATGAAATATGTACAGATAGATATGTGATCTTTTCTTGCATTGTTATCACAGTATAAGCATATACATTCTTCTGAGGCATAATGGAAATTCTTGTCTTTACATAGTTTATGATAAAAGCCATGAAGAGAAAGTTTTATAAGTGTGCTTTGATTTTTGAAGTTGTAAAGTTGTTATTCTGACTATTAAATTTGTTTAATATAGCTTGTCTGTGCATTCAGTATTTGTTTAGAATTTCCTCGTTTATTAGGTTGCTGTATTCTAAGTCTTCAATAAAGCTGGGGATGGTGGTAATTTTATGGCAGAAAGTAGATGAGACATTGATATGTACTCCTAAAGATCTCTTGATGAAAGTTGTTTTGATCTTATCCAACTCCTTAAAGTTCTGTAGGGATAAATTTGGAATGACTAACCCATTGGTATATGTTAGCATGGGTTCTTTTTTTATCCTTTAGATTTTTTGACAAGTTTCTGTTGATGTTTGTTGAAGATTTGGGATTATGAAATTGTTAAACAACAGAAAGTATTGACTTTTCAAAATATTTTCTCTCTATTTTTACACTACTTTCTAACCATAATTTATGAAAAAATGGTGTGATTACAAAGATCTCTATGTGACTTTATGCTACTTTTTCAGTAAGTTACTAAGCAGCAGAGCATTCCAGTACCCAGTATGAACTCTCATAATCCTGGTTCAATCGAGGAAATTGAAAAATAAATTGAAAGGCTTAGAATTTGACAATGGTTGAGCCTGCCAATCAATATTGAAAAGTAATGAAGAGATGTTTAATAAGAAGGGAAAGACAGAAATTTTTAAAAGAATGTAAGATAAATCAGACATACCTGATGAGCATATACAGGATAAAAAAGATTATGTAAAAGCATGAAAGTCCTGAAATTCTGCAAAGACAAGTGCAGGAGACATGCAATTGTAGACAGTAGACGGGAAATGTTCAGAGCATAGTATGAAGATAGGAAGCTAAAAAACATGTTAACAGATAGTGGATTGTTTAAGGAAGAGATCTAAAACAATACTGACCTGATAGCTAGAAAGCTAGAGGAATTTGTCAAAAAACTGAAATGGATTTTTAGAAACAAGGAATATGCCTACAAGAAAGTATTCTTGAGAAAGTGTACAGAACAGTCAGTAACATAAAGTCCCAGCCAACATAGATGCTTTTCTCAACAAAAGACCAAAATACCTGATTAATGATGAAATGGATGGTTGTGATGCAGCCACTTGGAACCATTACTGAAGGATTATAAAGAAGAAAAAACAGATAATTTAAGATGGTGAGTAACAATAAAGATGAAAAAAATACACAGAGAAAGCGAACATAAGTAGGATGAATAACAAAATGGTTAGAAAGTTAACCCATGACTCAAAGAGAATGATCTAAGATGTACAAGAGAAGACCATGACTAAGAAAGAATATAAGGTCATAATGGAAGATTACATAAAGGAAAGTGAGTCAATTGAAACTATATAATAATACCACAAGAAAACTACATAAGGAAGTAGATAAATTATTAAGAATGTTTCTTCTTAACTTGAAACAACTTTCTATTAACTATTTTGAAACAACTTTCAAAATTTGTGAAAAATACCCAAAAAGCAGGTTATAGATGACTTTTTGGATACATGAAAATGCATAAAAACCCTGTAGAAGAAAGAACAATTATAAAAAAAAGGGTCTCCCAACTATGAAATAATGAAATTGGCACAATGATGCAATGAAATTATGATAGGATATAATGTCAGCATTAAGTCAGTAGATAAATTCCTGAGAGATTGAGTGATGTCGGCCTATTACCAGATGAAACACTAAATGAATTGACTCAAATTTTTTGATCTGTACAGATAGAATCAGCATTTATTGAGCTAATCACATAACAAATGAAGAAACACAACCAGAACTATTAAGGGAATTGAGCTACATAGTAACTTGAGTCATTCTACAGATTTGATTGCAGGTTTTATGAGCAAAGTAGAGATCTGCTAGTAGATAGATCTCTACTGTCTGTTAGCAGCCACTAGTCCATGAGCACACCACTTTGCTGATGTGCTCATGGATTGGTGGTAAGAAAAAAAGAATGTGAAATACTATCACTATTGAAAGATAAATTAAAAATATACATAAGATACATATATTACATTTTTGTAGCAACAGATGGAGACTTCAAATAGACACTAGATAATAAATTGACAAACAGCAGTTTGGATTTAAAATTGAAGCAAGAAAAAGTATGCAAAAAGAAGATATCTAGAAGTTAAATCAAGTTAAAAAAAAATTAATACATTATTAATATATTCAGGAAAGACTCATGCACATTGCTTGTAATACTAAACTGGTCAAAGGAACCTGACTGCAAAAAATAATTTTACATCACAATAACTAGGAAGAAAAAGAGTAGAAATGGATCATTGAACAAGTTCAGAAACATGGTTACATAATAGAATAGTACTAAAGCTATGGAAAGACATCCATAAAACCAAAGAGAGAAGTAAGCAAAGCAGAGAGAATACAAAATGAGAAAAGATTTAGAAGCATAAGTTACAGTAAGTCAATATATTTAAACTAAGAAAGTTTATAGAAAAAACAATGGAAACAACAATATTATGTACAGGAAGGAGCCAACTGTTTAATAGAATCAGAAATGGTAAGACATTGAATAAAAAATAAGACAAATACCTATCACAGAGAGCTAACTGCTATGACCTAAATGTGGACTGGAATGCTGTGAAAGTTTTCAAATAGATAACAAAGAACAATTAAAAACTGCAGTCATAGTAACAATACACAAAGAAAAGTTGAATTCAACAAAACTGAAAAAAGTTCAAATTCATAGTTGAAATAAAACAATAGAGAAAATAAAAACAGCTTCTAATAATATGCCAAAAAATTCAATGAAGGAGCATTATAGTTTTTAGCCATGCAAACTTTAAAAATGCATAAAATTGCTGAAGAATGTATGTTTCAATTTAACAAAGTGGTTTCATATGAACTGTAAGTATTGCACTTTAATGGATTGCATTACAATGACTTTTAAATTTATGTAAATGTTCTAAAATGAAAATGATTATTAGAAATAGCAATATTTAGTTTAACTAAGGATGACCAAAATACGGTAGAGCGTCAATTATTCGAACTAATTGGGACCAAGAGTAATTCGGATAAACTTTTTTTTCGGATAATTGATCTGATAGAAAAATAAGAAAAAAACAATGTAAAAAATACAAAACAAATTTCAAATACATATGTTTTATTGTTTACATAAGTTATTCTACCTCATTTGTTTTCTAATTATTTGAACTATTATCATAATGTACCATTTTCATCATTATTATTTGTATTAATATTATTATTATTATTATTATTATTATTATTATTATTATTGCAAGTAACACAGCACAAATCAAAAGTGGAAATATACTCTACTATAATTGAAGAACTTTTGGCTTTAAGCCAAAAGTTCTTCAATTATAAGTTATTTTTAAGTTCTTTCTTCAATTATAAGTTTTATAAGTTCTTCAAGTTCTTTTTAATTAAGCCATTAGCAGCAAATTACAAAAAACGAATAATGATGGCTTAATAAAGCAAAAAGTTCTTCAATTATAGTAGAGTATATTTCCATTTTTTGATTTGTGCTGTTTTATTTGTAATTATATAAGAAGTGGGATGAATCTTTGCAGTATTATTATTATATTAAATATATTAATTAGATATATTCAGTATACCGGGTGTTTTTCTTGAAACTGAACACTCTGATTTTTGGAATCGAGCCAATTCTGATGCATCTATCACGTCAGGAATCGTTCCAATTAATGATGATAAAAATATTTTCCAAAGTATAAACATTATTTTAAATTTTTTAGAAAATATATTTTTCAGTATCAAATTTATCATTACATAAATAAAAACAGCATTTTATAAGGTTTGAAATAATAAATATAAAAATGTTTATTGTGATTATATTAGATGTAGAATGACTTATGATATGGAAACAATTTTACTAATATTAAAAATTTACAAACATCATTATTTTGTTACTAAAAATTTTCCTATTAAATTAAAATTATATTTAATAAATCTAGCACTATGTCAAATATTTGTATTAATTTTTTCAAGAATTATATTTTTCAAAAAAGATTATTATTTTCAAAGAATAGAAATTCTAATTGATTATTATTAAATAATTGACTCAAAAATTTCTTAATTATACTGAGTAACTCAAAGATAGTATGCCCAAAATCATCTGAAACTTATGAAAACATCAAATTTACCATTTCTAATAAAAACTATTATAGTAAAAAACAAATGAAATTCTATCAAATCTACAAATAAATCAATAATAATCTAAAATATAAATAAAAATATGAAAAATGTAGTAACTTTTTAAAAAATAACCAATCATGAATAATACAGCACAAATCAAAAGTGGAAATAAACTTTAATATAATTGAAGAACTTTCAGCTTTATTAAGCCATCTTCAATAAATTACAAAAAATGAATTCCACTTTTGATATGTGATGTATAATTCATGATTAAGTAAGAAGTGGGATGAATATATGCAATGTTAAAAATAACCAATTTTTAACTTACACTTTAAGAAAGATAGCAAATTATTTAATATAAATAATAAATGTTTATGATAATGGAAATTTTGATTGTTTATAACAAATATATTAGTAGTCATAAAGTATTATACAGCTATGCTCAACTTGTCATTTCATCTATGTTGTTTTCAGATTTGTTATTATTTTTTATAAAAATTTTTAAATACAGTATACTTTTGAAAAAAATTGAAATTTTATTTGTGTATCTTCCAACTACAATGCCTTTTGGTCAAAATATTTACAATCATTTTCTTTTAAAGTTATACAACTGTTTCTTCAAAGTAATTTACAATAGCATTCCTTAAAAATAGGAAAATATTTATTTTTGTAATTTTTTCAGCTTACATCAAAACTATCTTCAGAACACTCATAAAATATTCAATATTTACAATTTAAATCTTTATAATTCTATTCAGAAGTTTTCAAACTTTTATAATAGACACATGCTTACAATCTACTACTATTTACAATTATTATTTTATTTATCTTTTATTTACTGTCCATATTACTATAGTTATTTATAAAATACAGATTAATTAAAATTTATTAAATTACAGATTAATTGATGTAATTCCTACATTTATATAATGTTTCACATACCAGCAGCATGAAATAGGCAACACTCCTAGGATGTTCTTATTTATCTAGCTATATTTTTTTCTCCTCTTTAGCAATTTCTAATGTCTCTACCATCATATCTTGGACATACCCCTCTATAGTTTTATGTGGCTGAATTCTTCCATTCTATACCTAACTTGTGTTCATATGCTCATATCACTAACACTATTATAGTATACAAGAGAAGATAAAATCAGAGAATATGATGATGAATTGTCTACGCTAAAATATTATTTTGGACTTATGCCCACTAAAAAACTTTTTCAATCAATAGCACATTTTGTAATATTAAAATAGAGCACGTAATAATACTTGCATATAATGCAAGTATATTAATTTGTAGGGGTCGGCAAACCCCCCTATGTATCGTCTTTAAGACGAAGAATGTGGTGACGCTGTTGAAATAACAGGATGTAATTTATATCGTTATTGTCTTTATTTGTGGTAATAAATTTAAGATAGTTTATTCAGATGTCTTTGTAAAGTCCAAGATTCGACATCTGAACTGTTTGGAACTATCTAGAAATGATGTAATGTAACTCCTGCCTGGGAAAAGTGAGGAAGAGGTTACAAGAATAATATAGCGAGGACGACGCAAGTCGACGCTTTTGGTTCTGAGTCTCACCTTGCTCGTCTGTTACTTCCAGCTCTGTGTGCAAATAAATTCTCCGCTTCGCCGGTATTAATTTCAATCTTGTGGAATCACTATTAAAAATTAAAAAATTTTTTCATGATTTTCGTTCGTCTTTCAATTTTGAGCTGTAATATGATACTTTTATTAGTTTTTTATGTCCGTAATTATCAAAATTTAAGCGTTCGTGTCCGTTATTGAGTGTGTCCGCTTTTGAGGGGGGATGCTCCCATAGACATCCATGTATATACAGTCAATGCACATAACAGAAGTTTAGATTCTTCCGTCCTACACATTGTAGGGCGGGAGTATTGGCAGTGACCTGTTGCGTATTACAATTGAAAATTACATCCGGATAAGCGGCATTCTGGTTAATAGACACTCTACCGTAAGTTGAAAATGCTTTTGTTAAGTGTTTAAGTCTTGTTAGTAATAAATACTTTATTTTACTTCTTTCTAGAAAGCTAATAATTGCTGTTATATTAAAATATAAGCAAAGTATCAAGTAAATGATTTACCACACAGCCATGTTGAAAGATATTTTATGGTATTCACAAATGGACATTGTTAAAGTTTGTCCAAACTGGTTATTCACTTCTTCATTAGGTATTTTCTCTTAGTAAACTACATTATTTAGATTGTTTTATAAAAACTTAATATATTTTAGTTTTAGTGCTCATCTTACACTTGTTTAATAAAAAAAGAATCTTAATACTAATAAAAAAAAAAAAATGGTAATAATAGAATTATAGTAAAACAGCTATAGAATAATAAGAACTTGAAAATATTTCCATAAAAATAATAGCAAATATATTAATATTATCAGATTTTTCATAAAAGCCTTATTTAATTTTGTTAAACTAAAATTATTTTAATACAGCAGAACCTTCATTTAACAGATTAATAGGATAAAATGTGTTCATTAATAACAAAAGTCCACCAATATTACTAGCACTATAGCAGGAAATTATATATATATATATAACAAAAAATGTAAAAAAACACAAATTAATCAAAAGGAAGTGCTTTCAATTTATTTTAAACTCATCATCAGCTTCCAATAACAGAATAACAAACTGAATTCTATAGAACACTCACACAAATTAAGGTTTCACTGTATATATATATAGCTATATATAACTATTAAATTACCAAAATATACAATAGGCTATACACTTTAATGGACTTTTGTTCAAAATTGAAAAAACAGTTACACTGCCAAAAATGAGATAACTACCAATATTACTAGCACTATGGCAGGAAATTAATATATATACACAAACAAAAAACGTAAATAAAACAAATTAATCAAAAGGAAGAAGCGCTTTCGATTTATTTTTAAAATCATCATCAGCTTCCAATAACAGAATAACAAACTGAATTCTATAGAACGCTCACACAAAAATTTAAAGTTGGTTACTATGGTAACATATTAATTACAAAAGTATATTAAACATATACAAAAATTTAAAGTTGGTTACTATGTTGGTTACTTGTTAATTACAAAAGTATATTAAACATATGAATAAATACATAAATTTATAAATATACTTGCATTATTCTATTTATATTTATATTATTTGTAGTTATAATACAAATAATATAAATATTTATAAAAACTATAAGTCCGTTATAGCACAAATTCACAGTGGAAAAACTTTATAGAAAAAAAATATCTATATATAAAAATTTCTATAAAGTTTTTCCACTGTGAATTTGTGCTATAATGAACTTATAGTTTTTATGATAACAAGTGGAAGTATAGTTGTATAAATATTTATATTAATTAAATTAACAATCAAATAATTAATGAGAGCGACTGGTACGAAAGGCATTATTTTCGTTTACTGCACCACTTCCATGCATTGTTAATACTAGTGGGATCAACTTTATTAATCGGTCTAGGTTTAGAATTTCTGTTATTAAATATTATTAGAGTTTCAGCAACCCTACCTTTTCTAGGATCTTCTTTATTTAATAGTTTTGCCTTGTTCCAGTTTATTTCTAAATCGCTACACATGGCTTTCTGAGCTAGAGATGTTGAGATCACATTATTTTGGATATCACGTTTATGCTCTTGAATTCATCTCTTAAGAGACGTTTCAGTATACCCTATATATTTAAGAACTTGATTGAAATCATTATCCATAACCGGAATTTCGTATAGGCCTGGGAGGGAGGAGGGATCGATCCTGTCTTTATTATTCCTTAAAATATTTAATAGGGTGTTCCTTCTATTAAAAACAAGATCTCATCAGAAATATTTGCCACCTCATAGTTCATAAGTCCTACTTCATATACAATAATACTCCATTTTTGCAAACAGTTGGGGTTCCAATAGGCAGCCCCCTAGCTGGATTCCTAGCAGAACTGGCCATTAGATATAAAGAAGATATTATTCTACCACCTTTGATGAATCATATTATACATAATAAAAGGTATATTGATGATATTCTAATTATATCAGAAAACATAATTTCTCATCTAGATCTGAAAGTTGATTATCTAATACTGCGCTTGGACTAAAGCTGGTTAAACAAAAGAAAGTGAAGAAGAAATTCAATATCTCGACATACAAATAGACATTGTTAAAGGGGAATATAACTTAAGCATTTATAAGAAAGACACATACATCCCACTTTTCATTAAAGCTGAATCCAAAAAACCTTGGTCATATAAAATGGCTTCTTTCAGAGCATTGCCACAAAGAATTACATCTCATTGCACATCAACAGCCAGTGTTAACGAAGAACTTGAATGGATTAAGGAACAAGCAATACGCCATGGGTATACCAAAAATATCATTACCCGTTTACGGGACAAAATTTCTAGAGGGACAGCTTTAAGAACAAACAATGAAATGGAAAGGAATGATAAAATGTTTTACAAAGTCAATATGAATCCCATTACTCTTAAGTATAGAAAGAAATTAGAGAAATTCACAGCTTAAAAACTTGTTTTTAATAGGAGGAACACCCTATTCAATATTTTAAGAAATGATAAAGACAGGATCAATCCCTCCTCCCTCCCAGACATATATGAAATTCCGGCTATGGATAATGATTTCAATCAAGTTCTTAAATATATAGGATATACTGCAAGGTTTCTTAAGAGAAGAATTCAAGAGTATAAACGTGATATCCAAAATAATGCGATCTCAACATCCCTAGCTCAGAAAGCCATGTGTAGCGATTTAGCAATAAACTGGAACAAGGCAAAACTATTAATTAAAGAAGACCCTAGAAAAGGTAGGGTTGCTGAAACTCTAACAATATTTAATAACAAATTCTAAACCTAGACAGATTAATAAAGTCGATCCCACTAGTATTAACAACACATGGAAGTGGTGCAGGTAAACGAAAATAATGCCTTTTGTACGAGTCACTCTTATTAATTATTTGATTATTAATTTAATTAATATAAATATTTATATTATTTGTATTATAACTACAAATAATATAAATATAAATAGAATAACCCTATTCTTAGTCAGAACAGACGCATCCATCTTTAGCTTCCACTATGCACATTCGAACTGACAGACTTTATAACCGATCAACTTTCGATAAGCTCAGCCCCTGTGAAGCAGGTGACAAACTTTTTGGAATGAACTGTTACCTATTTTTGTGAAATAGGATGCTTTTTAAAAAAAACTGAAGTCTGTTAAGTAATATTTATCATGTTTAAAATGTGCTGAAAGTCTACTAACTTTTATTTTTGTATGTACAGGTCTTCCAAAATTTTTATTTTGTATTCCAGAATTAATTAACTATTTTGGCAGATTAAAAAAAAAAAAAAAAAAAAAAAAATAAGAAAAAAAAAAAAAAAAAAAAAAAAAAAAAAAAAAAAAAAAAAAAAAAAAACAAATTTTGTTTATTTTTGCAACTCAGTAATTTTGTATTTGTAATAAACATGACAATACAAAATTACTAAATTACAATTAAATTATTAAAATTACTATAAAAGGACAATTTCCATATATCATATCATTGGGTTAAGGACTTGAATCCTGCAATTTACATTGACCAGTCACAGAATTTTTTAATGACATCACCATTATAAATATGAGTGGTCATAAGTTGAAAAGTACCTGTATTTCCAACTTGTGACTATATTAGCTGTTCTGGGAACTTAGAAACCTGTATTGGGAAAAATTCAGATATTATAAAATCAGGTAAAAAAAACATGAGTGTGCTCAGAAAGAGAACAAACTTATGATAGAGTTTAACTGAATCCCATTGTAAGTTGAAACTTACTTGTATTATACATATTGAGGAATCATAAAGTTATTTGTAGCATAGAAATAATTTCTTGTATAATTTAAAATAATTATTTATTCATAAAAAATAAATGCAAATTATAATATAAAAATAAGCGAACTGAGCCAAGATAAATACATATGAAAAAAAAAACAAATCAATGAAAGTAATTTAAGTAAAATAAATTACTTTCATTGATATTAGAAAAATTTGTCAAGATTCAAATCTACATTACTCTCATGGCCACAGATAGGCTGCTAAAACCCAGCAATTAGAACATGGGAAGATACTAATGTAATTATATGAAAAAAACATAAGTTTTAAATCATTATTAAAAAAAATTAGCTAAAGTGACTACACCTAAGATTCTGTTAGATAATTTTGTGAAGAGGTTAACTCTGACCTATTCTGTTATTATTTTGTTATGCTCTTTTATTATTTATCATTACAGTGAAACCTCACCTAACGGATACCCCTCAATAATGGACACTTTGTAATTCCCCGGCAGTAATACATGGATGTCTATGGGAGCATCCCCCCTCAAAAGCGGACGCCCTCAATAACGGACACGGACACTTAAATTTCGATAATAACGGGCAATAAAAACTAATAAAAGTATCATATTACAGCTCAAAATTGAGAGACGAACGAAAATCGTGAAAAAATTCTTTTATTTTTAATAGTGATTCCACAAGATTGAAATTAATAGCGGAAGTAGAAATGCATCTGGAGAATGAAGTTCAAAAACGTAAAATAAAACAAAGTAAGATGTCAGATTTTTTCCCCAAAGTGTAGAATAGTGTATACACTCCTGAGATTACATTCATATTTTATAAGTTTTCAAGTTTTATAATAATACCGTATCAATAAGTAGCATTCAAAATATTACTTTTGTAAGTGTCTTTTGAATCTAATAAATTTATATTTTTTAAACAAATCTAAACTTTCAAGCCAAATTTTAGCCTTTGAAACTATAACGGAATATTTTAATGATTAGAAATAATTTGAACTAATGTTAGCGCCATCTCGTAATTAGAATAATAATTAATTTTATCGAATCAATGAGTGGCGCCATCTATTAATTAATAATTGAACCAGAAGTTTTAACTAATTTATCTGAAGAAAAAATCTGCCTTGGCCCGGGATTGAACCGGGGACCTTTAGGCTAACGTCCCAATGTCATAACCGCTAGACCACTGTCTAGTGGTTATGACATTTATATTTTTTGCTATTTACAGGGCTCGACAAACCCGGTAACCAAGTAGCCAATTGCTACCAGAATTTCCATTTTGGCTACCGCTTACAAACAGGTGGTAGCTATTTGGTCACCAGCTAATGCAAACAGACTCCGATATTGTAAAGAAGGCCGTAGTCCTAATTATATTTAAAATCTGAACCTTTAGGACAAATTTAGTCCCTGTATGCTTTAAATTTATCACAATATTGTTTAATGTTTTTATTATGATAGCCGAGCACCTAAATGAATCGCTTTGTTTACATTTCGATCCTGACCGCCATGTTTAATCCAAACTCTCTCTTATTGGCTGCCGGATTTCGTCTTCTGTAGCAGTCAAAGTGTACTTAAATATATTCATTTAAAAAAGAGATGATATAGTCGTCAAAGTGTACTTAAATATATTCATTTAAAAAAGAGATGATAAAATATATGCATATAATTTGATAAATTTCCTTTAAAAAAACAAAAACAAAGTGTATTCTTACAAGGAAATTAACTTGTTGGATTGTGTTGCATTGGCAAGCACGCACTAGACTCCTTTTTGAAGTAAACAAATTCGGTCAGTTACCTCCTTGAATAAGCCTAAATGCCGTTTTCCGACGAAATTATTTTTGTCAGAAGAAAGATTTATTCCCTTTCGCGTTTTCTGACGAAATTATTTTTGTCAGAAGGATTTATTCCCTTTTGATAATAACATCTTTTTCTGTAGGCTTTTCATCATATATAACTATAGGTTTACGTTTGATAAAAATGTATTTTTCAATGGTGTCCTCGTATTGTGAATAAGTAAAACCTGGTAATAGTTTTATATCATACGTGACGTAATGTTTTTTTTTAATCCTTTATATATTGCATTCCATTAGGAAATTTATCTATTTTGGATAGTTTAAGTATAATACAGTCAACTGAAAAAGAGCTGAATAAGCTGAAAACATTTTTTATATGTAATCAAGTATAATTAAACTTTTTTCTCTTGACTATTGCAATAATGATAACTTTAACATCTAAAGCAGATATATATAGTCTTAAAAGAAATATAGATATTAACTTATATTTTCCTACTAATAAAATGCAGATATTTAAATAAATAAAAGGGGCAGATTTATAGGTATGCACAGTGCATGCAGAAATAGGGCCTCAAATAAACAAGTGTCCCAGATTTTAAGCAAATAGATACATAAAAATATATATAATATCTTATATTTTTTATATTTAAATTTCAGTCTTTTGCATGTGTAAGGCCTCTTGCATTATCACCATTAGTATTGAGCATTTTTGTTTTTATTTGGATCCTGATTCTTTAGTTATTTTATGTCCAGAATTATATTTAAGAATGAGTAGAGAGGAGATTTGTAAAAACAAATGACTAGAAGTGCTAGAATGAAGTGATGACAACACAAGTTGGAAGAACTGTAAACAAAGAATTCAACATCAAAAACAGCAAGAAATATATAGATCTACTGCTAAGTCAAAGGAAATGGATGTACTGTGTAAATGCATACAAGTAGTGGTAGTTCTATAATTAAGTGAATTTAGGCAATTGCCTAGAGCACTGTAATTTGAGAGGTGCCAATTTTGCTAAAAAAAAAAAAATAATAAATAAATCTTAATGTAGAAAAAAATAATAAAATATTTTGCCTAATTTAATAATAATGATAGTTTTATTAGAAAATTGATCTGCTGCCTTATGCAGGATGAAGAAAAACTTTGTTGTAAAATTTTGTGTACTGATAGGGACCTCTAAACAAGTTGAAAATGTCTAATGAACATATGGTCGTCTTCACCATGTATATTATATAAACATCTTACAATGCAATGCCATTCCCTGCTTTGAAATATTGCAACATTGTAAATGATTTAAAAAACTTACTCAAAATATTCAAATATTGTGCTTTTTATTTGATAGCATGTCTAGAAGTGATGCTTAAGTAGACTTATGTACTATATGAAACAATTAGTATTGGTCTCCTCAATCATATCATTTTGAAATGTCTAAAATCATTCTAATTTTCCCTAATGGTAAACTACTTTCCATTGATACTATTCAATACTGCTAGAAATAAGGAAATTAAATGTTTTCAAAATATGCATGTTTGTTCTTTCCTTACCAATAATTTATTGGAAGTTTTTCTTTTACACACTGCAGAGGATTTCTGTGGTCATGTGCATATGCTGAACTTTCCAATTGGTTAATTATTTGGGGAAAGGTATACAAACTTTGAGGAACTAATACTGTATATTATATTTTGTATTCTAAACTAGATTCCTATATCAATGGGTATTCATCATTTAACCATTGTAACTTCAATAGTTAGGCAGAGACAAATAGTTACTGTATATTGTATATCATTTTAAATGAAATGACTACAACTGAATATAACAAACAAAATTCTGTTTCAATTATGATTTACATTTAAACCTGTTTTTATGCAATCCGTTTTTGTGCAATTTTTTTTTTTTTAGTGAGGTATATAAAAAAAATTCCATCAAATGCATATGACAAATAAAAATTAATTAAAAAATGTAATTTAAAAAATACGTACAAAAATGGACTGCATAAAAACAGTTTTGAGTGTATTTTTTTATGCCAAAAATTGATTTCTAATTTTATTAAGTATTCTTTTTAAAAAATATCTAAAAGAAAATTTGAGAACTTATTCAGAGTTGAATACCTGTATAAAATGCCGTTTTTATTTTGAACTTAATAATCTAAAATAATAATTATTGTGTAATAATAATTATTATATTAATATATGTATATATTATTAATTTCGATATAGAAATCATAGGATACCATACTTAATTCTTGCCTATGGATGTTAAAAACTGATACCAATACTGTTAATTCACCATACATGTGGAGACAATAAAATAAATGAAACTATAATTTAAAATAGTTATAGAATATAGTATAGAATATCTTATATTTCCTGCTTGTGTTCAAGATTGAAGTAATGGACTAGATTTGTGGCAGCATAAGGGAAAAAAATCATTAAAAGCATAGGATCATTCTGTTTTTGATGTGCATACTGTTTGATTAACTGCTTTTACTCTACAATGAAACTATAACTGAAAAAAGCACTCTTTGAAGTTGAGAATACTACTAAAAACTTTTTATTTTTAGCTAACATTTTTGGTAATTTATACCATCTTCAGGCTACAAATATTCAAACATTCCTTTATTTTCAACTGCAAAGAGTGTTTTTGACTTCTGTAAATAACAGGAAATTAAGGAAACATAAAAAAAACTATGACTTTACATTTAAAAATAAAAGACTAATTGCAGTTAAGTCTATGAAATAAGGATAAATATTTATTTAAAAAAATGTTTTCGGTTTTCCAATGAGATCCTCATCAGTTTTCTTAGAATACAAAAGTTTAAATGCAATCAATTGCATATTCGATTTTATATATACATATAATGGCTTGCAATGTAAAACAAAAATAATTATATAGATTTTAATTAAGTAAGAAAGTAATAATACTAAAATACATAAAATTAGTAAATAATAAAGATTTTTTTTTACATTGGAAAATGATTTAACTAAAATCATATACTATATATACCAAATCGACATAATAATAATTATATATTTTAATCTATGTTGTATTGCCATACCTTAGAAATGGACACACTTGGTTGATTATTAATAACTATCCAGATTTCTTTCTCATTGCTATTATTAATGATTCGTCTAGGAGTAAATATTTTTTGCTTGAGTAAGTTTTTATAACTTTTGCTTTGTTTCACATAATTTGCAAGTTATACTCATAGAACCTTTTAGCTAGGGTGGTACAGCGATTGCCATTCATTATATCATTCTGATGTTCTTTAATTCTTAATGATAAGTTCCTACATGATGTGCTTATATATTATTCTTGTTGATTTAAGTATTATATTACAAATAGGTATAATACAAACTCCAGAGTGCTGTTGTTTATATTATACCTATTTATAATATAATAGTTGTTTCAAAGCCTTGTAAACAAGTCTTGTTGTTTCAAAGTCTTATATACACAGTAAAATTTCTTCTAACTGCTAAAGTCATGTGTAACTTTCTTGCTGTAGATTTAATTGAAGCAAGCTTAGCTCCTTCTATGACTTTTGCATTCATTGATATGCACCACATCCTCAGAATGATGAAGAAAAAATGGTCAGTTTGCATGAATTATCAATTTTCTCTTTCTATAAATAATATAAAAAAAATTCCATTGTAGTAATTTAATTTTAATATAATGTATTATTTATTTAGATATAATGATTGAGGATAAGTCAAAACAGCTCTAACAGCAAGTAAAAAGAAGTTTATTATGGTATAAAGTTTTCAGACCTATGTCTGATCCCTCTTCAGTACCATACAGTTTATGGTACTGAATAGGAACCAGACATAGGTCCGAAAACGTTATACCATAATAAACTTCTTTTTACTTGCTGTTAGAGCTGTTTTGACTTATCTTTGGTATTAAGCAAAGTAGTTTTTTCCATATTGTTATAATGACTGAGGATTTTCTCAAATAATATTTACTAAACTATTGTCTGATAAAACTAATTTTTTGTTATCAAATCTACAGTTATTAATAAATAAAATTTATTAAATTTATTTATTTATAAAATAAATTTTCAAATAAACATGAGAATTTTTAAAATCTGATTTAAAAAAAAAAACTGCTATATTGTATATAATCTTCCATTTATATGTTATAGGATAAACAGATATAAAATGATAAGCACTGAGTTTCAGGTGGAAAAAAATTACATTTTTTCCACTTGAAATTCAGTGCACCAGCCTTTATTCCTAAATGGTCTCTTGACCTTTTTAAGTACAAAATAGCAGCTTTCTGCTGTCTGTTACAAAAACTTCAGATATATTGATCTGATGATATGAGTATAATAACATAGTTGATCAGGCAATAATGCTTGGATTGACCCAACATTAATAAGAAATATTGATAAATCTATTAACAGATACATGCAAACCAACACTATCACTTCTGCAACTCACAACAACAAGTCAGAACTCACTTACATCCAATTGAATATTATAAAGCCATTGAGCCCTTAAACAGGACATTAACAAGGGATAATAAAATTTTACTATATAATTGACTGTACACCACTTTCCACACTTTAAAAAACATTAAACTGCAAATACCACCACTCCAATGAACTGGCATATACATCATTCCTATCTATAACAACAATTTAGATAGGCATGAAATATATGTTGGAAGTACGGTAAGATCCCTAGACATCTCATTAAGGGAACACAAAAACGACATAGCAAAGGCAGCCTTTAACACAGCGCTTATCAAGCACTTCTACCAGTACGATGTCAGCATTAAATGGACTCAGGCATGGGCTGTCCAAACAGTGAATAAAGCAGAGGATATTAAATTAGCCAAGGCCATTATCATTGAACAATATAAAAAGAAATTCTATGTCATAAATGACAATCCACCCATTAACATGTTGTCACAATGGCTTATATAATCTTGGTACATAACTAACCTACATTTGCCACTGATTTTATTTGTTGCAGTTAACATTCTTATAACTTATTTAATATTACTGTTTCTATTTAATATTTACCTAAACTTAATAATTGTAGTTAATTCTTTCTTCATTAAATATTTAAATTTCAAAAGTATTCTACACTTTGTTCCGAAATGTTCTGTATTTGGTTCTTTTAAATGTTGGAAGATGACTTTTAAGTCGAAAGTATTCCAAAAACGCTAATAAATTATATTTTTTTTCCACTTGAAATTCAGTGCTTATCATTTTATATATATTTAACTCAGTGGTTCTCAACCTTTTTTCTGTTGAGGAACACATTTTAATATTTTAATTCTCAACCTTTTTTCTGTTGAGGAACACATTTTAATATTTTAAAATTTGGCTGCACACCCAAGTATATTAAATAATAATTTAGATTTAACAATGAATTTTTATTAACAGATTACTGTATTTATTCTTATTTATTACATTCAGATTACATCATACTCATATGGGATCATTAAATGGCAGCCCTTATTAAGTTATAGTGCCATTTGCGGATTTTGTCTTTTTAGAGAAACTATAATTTTAATTTAAGTTTTATTCCTTAATTTTTAGATTTTGAATAACAACAAAAAATTTTGGCTGTCAGAAATTCAAGAGTTATATTTTTATAATGATACCCTATTTATAAAAATTGGTGCAGTAAACTGCAAAAGGACTATCCAGCCAATAATGTTTCACTATTAATATATATATTTCATACAATTACATAAATACAATTTATTCTTAATTTTTTGCGGCACCTTCAAAGGTTTGGCGACATACTAGTGTGCCACGGCACAGTGGTTGAGAACCACTGGTTTAACTACTATCAATATATTATTTTCATTTTAAAACACTATAACAAAAATTCAAATATATTTACATAACTTTAATTGGGACTCTTTTAATTATGTGCAGGGCCCATAAACCATAAATCTGCCACTGAAATGTATGCAAATTACAAATTTATATAAACCTGCTAAACCTAACCTCCATACGATAACATTGCATACCTCTTGTATAACGAAATGCTGCATATGTTAGGCCTAAATATCATAGATAATAATGATATTCTTTCTATTCAGTGAGGTGCTCAGGGATGGCAGAAGGCAGTAAACAAGATAAGCAAGGCATGAGGGTGCTGATACAAGAGGAATGCCAAAATGGTGCAAAATTAAGAATACATTTTTGTTATTTTTCAAATATTAATTAATGTGACTTGATTCATTATTTCTACAAAATAAGGAAATATAAACATATTAAAATAAAAAGTCACTTCTTGTAATGTGATTTGTCAATTATAATTTTCTATGGTTTGTTTTTCTCTTATGATATTCTCAGTTATATCTTCTTACACTGGGTTTACATGATCTATATTTCACATTTCTGAATTGAATATTTCGAAGGCTAATTGTGAATAGAGTTTTGTGATTTCATTATTTATACTTTTGCAATATTATGACATGTATCATTCCATAATTGGAAGAGAGATAATGCCAATTAGAACAATATTGTGCCACAGAACAGTCCATTTTACTTATTATTGTCCATGCCATATATATATATATATCAATGCACTGCATTAAAATATTAAAATGTATATAAAATTGGGTAGAATTTGTTTTCTTTTTTTGAGGAAGAGGGTGCCAATTACTCTCTTGTATAAGGGCACTGATCACCCTTTCTCTGGTCCTGGAAGTACTGTATGTAATATCATCATCATCCATTGTTCAATTTGGATAAAATTTTTATTTAATTTTCAACAAACTTTGTTTTTTGAATTTTTGTCTTAAATCCAAAACCTGTTTAATACACCTTGCTTTAACAGAAGTTCTATAAATCTATTGAATTTTGCTCTTTTCCTTATTTTATAAAATGATTCAGAAAAACATTTTTTATTTTTAATTCTTTTTATTATAGCATTCTAGTTTAGAAGAAAAAGGATCTGATAAATTATCTCAAGGAAAAGGCTCACCTCAGCAACAAAGTTTGAATAAAAAAGAACTCTCTGTAAGTTATTGATAATTAATTACAATATACTTACTATATAATTTAAATATATCATAAAATTTATGATTTCCTAAAATGCTATCTGTGATCTGATACTGATTTTTAAAAAAAGATAAAAAATATACACCAAACCAAGATAGACCAAGATAAAAAATATTTAAATTTAATAAATAAATTTTTCTAGCCAAATTATAGCCCTTGAAACTTTAACCTTAGTTAAAGTTTCAAGGGCTATAATTTGGCTAGAAAAATTTAGATTATTTGGTAAAAATATAGATCTTTAAAAATATATACAAATAATTATTTAATTTTAAATATACAAATAGAGATTTAAAATCATTTATCCAGAATTTTTGGCACCTTGGGTTTCCCAGATAAGAAATTTTTCTGGAATTTGGGCCATCTCATCTGCGGGATTGCGATTTAATAAATTAGAATGTTCCTGACACCAAGTGTGACAATTTATAGCATTCAGACTAAATGCGAACTTTATTGAAGATTTTTGACTGAAAAGGAATTAAATTTAGATGCGTGGATAAGTGACACTCAGAATCCAAAAGTTAGAAGTTCATTGGAATGAAAACACACTTTTTGTTGCAAAAATTAACAATAATAAAAATTTATTAAACTAATAATAATATATTACATAAATTAAAAAATGATCAAAGCTATATATATATACATATTTAACAAACACCGCTTAACCTCTTCTAATATTTCTTACAACTAAAAGCACTTACTGCGGTTGAGTTATTACTTCCTCTCTAGATACTTTTCACTTGTACTACAAACGTTTTCGGTCCCTCCGACCATCATCAGGCTATATTTCTTAATATCGTTAATTCGAACTCTTCTAGCAGTTCTTGTACAGATTTAAAGTTAAACCGAAAAAAATTTGTTTAAGCTTCTAGAATATCGTCTTTAAATAAAGCGTTTCTCTAGGCAACCAATGGTTTCTGACGCATTACGTTTTAGCATGACGTAGCATGACGTAGCAGCTCTTTCTTTTGTAGCGCGTATTTCCAGACTGCCGGGAGGTCTACTGCCGTTCTATCATTCAATAAGTTTTCATGCTGCCTTCTTCTAAAAATTTCCAGTGTTTCTGCCGTATACGCGTGTTTTTTATTTCTTATTTGCTTAATAATTCTAGCTTCCTCCCATTTAACGTCCAGGTCCTCTGCGTATGTTTCCAAAGCTAACGCGGTCGTAGTTCTTGC